>JADBJO010000265.1:717500-732500 GCA_016801955.1 Conus betulinus | reverse complement strand
TCGTGGGTTCGAATCCCCATCAGAAGTCATGTGGTTTTTTCTGCCCCGACCGGCTCCTACCCAGAGTTGTGTTTGCTGCGGGGCTCAGTTGGGAAGACTGGGACCACACAGTCGAGTTTCATCCACTTAATGGATGCGTTTCTGAGTGTTGCTCAAATTTCTTGACCAACACTGCAGGTGTCTGTATCTCTCGGGCCTGGTTGACGCCCGGGATATATTATGAAAGGAAGCGAGAGTACAGCCCTGTCATGTAGTCTCAGACCGAAATGGAAATCCGTAGCATCATCTTAATCATCCTCATTCTCATCGATCAGCATAAAAAAAAAGTCTCAAATTCTGTGGCCCTTCATGCCCTGCTCTCATGGTGACCTCAATTTCGATGTCCTCTCCACGTCTGTGGCCTTGGTTTGGTTCCGTCCGGGTCACCGGTATCGGCGAGTCCATGGGGGCTGTCGTTGGACGGACGTGGTGGCGCCCTCCGGAGGGAGAGCTCACTCACGCCGGCTCCGCGACTAAGCAATTATTGTCGTCAGTAGGGGGCTTAGTAGGTGGTGTCCTGCGTATGTTAGATCAGAACAGGCGCCACTGAACACCACTGAAGTGACTCGGCAGCAGTGCAGTGTCTCCTCCGGTGGGTTGCCTCTTGACGACTTGACATTGACTGCTCCCTGTGGATTGCCGGTGCCGGGGCTGTGGCGGGGCCGACTGGGCTTTGGCTGTGGATGGGATGTCGGAATGAGCGGCGTGGGTGCAATTTAAACAAAGATGGCTGTCTATAATATTTAGTCTTGATGTACTTTTCTCTGATGTTTCTGAGAAGGTAGTAGTTATCCAGAGACAAAAAAGGAAGAAGAAAAAAAGGGGAAACCTCTTCTACCATTATCCAGGCCCACAAAAAGAAAGAAAAGAAGAAAACAAACTATAAAAAGATTAAAAAAACAACAACTCACATCTGTCCAGCCAAAATGCAATTTAGAAAAACTGTCATAAGATAGCAATACACATCCAAGCCCGAATACAAAAGGGAAATGGTTATCACATAGCAACATACATTCGGCCAGCCCAAACACAAAAAGGAAACTGTCATTGCATGCCAATATAGAGAATACAATACAAACCAGCGGATGTTGCTACCCAACCCACCAGATACTCAGACAGATAGAAACAGAGAAGAGAGAGAGAGAGAGAGAGAGAGAGAGAGAGAGAGAGAGAGAGAGAGAGAGAGGATAGAGAGAGAGAGAGAGAGGAGGGACGGGGACGGGGAGGGGAGAGAGAGAGAAGAGAGAGAGAGAGAGACAGAGACAGACAGAGAGGAACAGGGAGCGTAGTGATTTACATTTTGCAATACACTAGGAAGGCTACCTATGGAAGTGAGAAATGGGCAAGTAAGGCAAAAATATCGTAAAATGTGTACAGAAGGCGAGGCACGCAGACCTGCAATTCTTTGTGAAAGAAAGTTCGAGGTTGTTTAAGTACCGCTGGCGAGCACAGCTTGCATGGTATCCCCTGATTTAGAAAAAAAAAAAAAAAAAAAAAGGAAAGTGCAAATGTTTTATAAGATTTGTCACGACTAGGGATTGAAGGAAGCAGTTAACTAGAGACAAAAGGGAAGAAGAAAACAAAAAGGGAAAACCTCTTCTACCAGCATCCAGGCCCACAAAAAAACCCCACCTCACACCCTTACACCCTTCCAGCCAAAATGCAGTTTAGAAAACTGTCGAAAGATAGCAATACTAACACATCCAGCCCGAAACACAAAAGGGAAATTGTCATCATATAGCAACAGACTTTCGGCCAGCCCAAACACAAAAAGAAAAAGTGTCATTACACGGCAATATAGAGAAGACAATAGAAACCAGTGGATTCTGCCACCCAGCCCACCAGAAACTTTTATTGAGTTGCAAATGATGTGCTTCAGAATTAAATGGGAGAAATGGAGAAAGAATTAAACAAAAAATTGTCGTTAAAAAACGTAATAGAGGGAGGACTTAGTACATCTGATGTAAGACATTTTATTGTGAGTCTAAAATTCATTTGGATACGTAAGCTGAAAACAAGAACTCATAAAGGGAAAAATATTATAACAGAAATGTACCCCTTTATAGATACATTGAAATATATGGATCATCTTTGTCTGTCAGTTCAGATGTAAATCGAATTTGGAAGCATACACAGAAAGCTTATGCATCTCTTTCACATAAAATTAGCATCACGACTTCAGAAGAATTACTGGCAGATCGATCGTTTATAATAATAATATTAAAGTGGGTAAGAAAACTATAATTTGCAAGCATTGGATTGTTGAAGGTTTATATTTTTGGCATCGCTTTTTAAAAGGAAACGGTGACTTCCATACTTTCGAAGAATTTAGACAAAATTATGATACTATTACAAATTTTCTTTCATACTGCGGGTATACTCGACCTATTGAAAATATGTACGTAAACAAGGAATCAAAATTGAATCGAATAAGGCCAGAGAAACGTTAAAGCGATAGAGATCATTTTTTTCAGTTAAAAAACGGAACAAAAATGCTCCATGATATTTAAAAAAAAAAGAATAATTGGATATACCAAAATGTTGTAACAAATGGAATAAACTTACAAAAACTTTGAATTGGAAGATCTTTTACAAAATACATAGAATAACAGAAGTGAAACGTAAATGGTTCCAGATTCGAATGGTTCGTAGAATAACAGCAACGAATGCAATGCTGAAAAAAATATGGGGATTGGTAATGATGAGAAGTGCAGTTTTTGTCAAACCGAAATGGAAACGATTCTTTATAAATTTTGGCAATGCTCAACTTCTGGAAAATATGGTAAATGATATGAACAGAAAGTGCAACAATACAGATAACTTCAAACGGGAAAAAGAGCTGATAGTTTTTTAATGTTTCAATGACTATGAAACAATTGTGACTTATGAGATGATTATTTTTGCTGGCCAAATTTTTTGTGTACCGAAACAAAATGAATAATGTTTATCCACATGTTGAAATATTCCTTCAGATGCTGTGAAATCGGTATAGAATGGAGAATCAAACAGATTCAATGCTCATGGAATGTAGTTCCTGTGTATTTTATTTTATTTTATTTTTTTAGCACAATAGGCCTGCTAGGAACCATTGACAGACCATAAAAAATGACACCATTATGGAGGTTTCAAATACATAGCAGTCAATTTTAATCAATGATAAACAAAATTACGTAAAAAGACAAGAGAATGTGAAAGGAAAAGGGGTTTTCCCCAACTAGACAGTGTGTTTGTGTGCAAAGAGAGAGAGAGAGAGAGAGAGAGAGAGAGAGAGAGAGAGAGAGAGAGAGGGAGGGAGGGACAGAGAGAGAGAGACAGAGACAGACAGATACAGAGACAGAGACAGAGTGAGAGGGGGGGTGGGGTGGCAGACAGACAGACAGAGAGTGAGGCGTGGATGGTTGATAGACTAGGGATCGTGGGGAGCGGGGTTGCTGGCACGTCTATGTGGCTTTGCTCTGAATACAGTGCTTATCTCCTTCAGCGGCTGTTTTGCCCCCCCCCCCCCCCCCCCCCCCCCCCCCCCATGTTCCCCCCCCCCCCCCCCCCCCCCCCCCCCCCGCCATGTTCCTTCTCCTCCATCTCCACCCCTCTGTTTCTCCCTTCTGCTCCAACCTCCTCTTCCTGCTTATCCAACCCTGCCCCTTCCTCCCCCTCTCACCCCCATTCTCCTCCTTTCCCTCCTGTCTCCTCGAATCGATTTGGTAGACGACATTCTTCCAGAGTAACGGAGAGCTTTTTCATCGTCACGTTCAGATGCCTCCATCCTTTCCGTTCTGCTGACCACTTGCAGGAAATAGGTATGAGGGTGTGTATAAGTTCCAGCTCGTTTGTCTGTCTGTCCATCCACTGTCTATCATCACTCTTGCCAGGAGAGAGATCCACGAGAGCATGCCCATGCTGAGGGTGATCCGTTGTTCAAATCACGTCCTCATTGAGGAACTCCAAACTGTTCATGGGTCCATTGCTTCAATCTCCCACATAGGCCATGCTTTAGTGTTTTTCCCCTCTTCCAGCCTCTTTTCTTGCCCGTTCCTTTCTTTCTTCTCTCTCTCCCTACTCCCCCCCCAAAGTAGTATAGGTCTGAGTACCTGTCTTTTAAAAGGTCAGTCGAGTTCCTGTGTGAAGGTTAGTCTTTGTGCATGGTCAGGGTTGCAGAGGAACAAAATTGTTGTCCGTAGGAAAAAATTGCGTAACAGTATTAATAGTAAACAACGTACTTGAATTCAAAGAAGGGGGAAAAAAAGAGAAAAAAAAAAAAAAAAAGAAAGAAAATGAGTGATGCTGTACACTGTGTCGTGTCATAGTTTGTTGAAATGTGTTGTAGTGTTCAGTGTTGAGGTTGTTCACATCGTTTTGTACGCATTTTATTGCATTGCATTCTATTCTACTGTGAACTACTCTGTTGCACTGTACATTGTCGTATTTGTGTGTAGTACTGAACCGTATTGTACCATATTGTGCTGTTTGATTTGTATTTAATTTGATTGTATTGTGTACTATTGTACTTCATCATACCAGATCATATTTTATTCGATTGCCTTCCCCCACACTGTATTGTACGAAAATGTATGATGTATGGTAGAATGTGCTGAGAAACACTGGCATTAAGGGTAAATCATACAGAGACGTTAGAGCACTATATATTACTTACTGGCTTTTGTGCAAGGCAAAGAAGTTTCCATGGATTTTCCATTGCTCACAAGACGTCCTCACTGAAGACAGAATGTGATTATCGTAATGTTGGGATTAAAAATGATCGCATACGGAAAAAATATCACCAGTGGCTGACCTCGTACTTCTAGCAGAGGAATTAAGAGAAAAGTTATCAATCAGACTTATGTGTTTTTTTTATCACATCCATATATCTGTTCACGTGTCAAACTTGGACACTTGCTGTATAGGCGAAACCAGAGATGAGGGATTAGATGTTGCTGCCAATTTTGTTTTATGTCTGACACATAAAATTCCATGATAAGTGAGAAGGCCTGCTTCAGAATTAGGCCCGCCACTGGACTCTGTGCAGACCTCCGCACCATTGTCCTGAGGAGAAAGATGAAATGGCGTGGACATGGTTAGAGATCAGCCACCCTTGTAAAAAACCATTCTGCAGAGCAATGTCCAATGCTGGCAAGGAAGCAGACAGCTTGCACAGAGCCACACACTAAACTCAACAGGTTGGAAACATTGTCTGGAAGTTCTTAGTACAACAGCTCATATTTGGTATCATGAGACAGATGAGATGGAGAGGAGATGAAAGAGACGTACTTCATCGAAATAGACTTTGAAAGGCTTACCTTTTGTGTATATTTTTACCGTATCTTTTCCACCATATCAGAGCGATATGACCCATTGCTGTCTACAATTGTTCACCTTATATTTGTTTTCAATAAGATGATTTCTGTTCTGTATATTTTCTTGTCTCTTTTAGTCAGGTAGCGAGTTCCTATATTTGTGGTTCGAAGACTTTCACAAATAGATATCAACTACAAAACACAGATTACAAGTGTCACATTCCAGTGGCACTAGAGGCAACGTTCTGAAGCTCTCCTGTTTTAAAAGGGTCAGAGCAAGGAGCACAACGAATTTGAAATGGAAAGGAATTCCAAATCTGATGTGTTTTAGAATTTGGAAAAGGAGCAATGACCGAAAGACATGAGACAACGTAAGGTATTCTGTTATCAAAAGAAGACCAAGGCAGGCCCAAGAAAAAAAAAGCCCAAAGCACAAACTGTACATTTAAAATCTATTCCAGTTTACCTGTACATTGATATTGCCGTATACAGTGTCATATTTGATGCTACTGAAAGGACTTTAAAGCTGTCATGTCCCATTCTTCTTAGCTTTTTCAAACTTTGATAAGGAGATAAAACGAACTTCAGTGGTGGCAAATTCTTAAAACAACGCCTTCTTCCTTGCGCTGAACTCAGAATCAATCTCAAGCGATCAAAGCTAAGCGCATTTTCGTTATTTTGTTCGTCTTTGTTTCACCTGAAGAAGACCTAAGAGGTCGAAACGCGTTGTGTGTTGTCTTGTGACTCGTTTGTCCACGTTTCTCTGGGCGGTTCGCTGACATTTATTTAAGATTTCTTTAGATTTACGCCTGCAGTCGTTTCACTTTGCAACTATGGCTTTATTTAGTAAATCATACTCAAGGACTGGAATGTTTGAAGTGACTGTTCAGCAAATCATCATCAAGGATTGGGATGCTGGAAATGGTTCTATGTTGTATGACATAATCAAGAAGCGGAATGCTTCACACGGCTGTATTGGATAAATCAATATAAAAAAAAAACCCTAGTGTGCTTGACTGGCTCCATATTGTATATCACTAACACGGAATGAAATGCCTGGCATGCCTCTGTTTAGTAAATTGTTATTAAGGACGCTATTCCAGATCAGGCCTTCGCTCAGTTCCGGCGTGGCGCTGTATTGATTTTATGCCACACTTGACTGCACTGTTTGGTGCCGATCGATGTGGCTAACAAGTGGAAAGTCTGCTGTGTGTCTGTGTTTTTCTTTCCCTGTCCTCGTCTGTCTGACATCTCTCTCTCTCTCTCTCTCTCTCTCTCTCTCTCTCTCTCTCTCTCTCTCTCTCTCTCTCTCTCTCTCTCTCTCTCTGTATATACATCTCCTTCTTTTCTCTCTCTATACTTCAGCTCCCCTCCACCTACTTTTCTGTTCTTCATCCATCTATATCCCATGCATTGATAGTCCATTTCTTGCAGGTCTGAACAATGCAGTGTGATCGATTTCAACAAAACACAATACAATTTAATGCAATCAAAACAACCCAATGCAAAACAGTACAATGTAGCGCTACACAATGTAGTAATCACTTGATGGCGTGAACACTCCATGATATATGTCGATAGGTATTAACACCATAAGTAGTGTCTTTACTAGGAAGCTGGTATGTATGGTCTTGCCATGCCAAACAGCTATGATGAAAATAAGCTTGTTTTCACTTCCTTGCTCAAAACAGAAACATGCCACATTAACAGTCTACTTTCCACATGTTTCGTTAATCAGCGTCATGTTAAGTGCTGGCCTTTAACTGGAATTGTTAATGAATGAAGAAAATGGTTCCATCAGAGCTAACTTCATTGTTCTTGATGTTTTGTCTAGTCCAGCGATAAACGCATTCATCTGATTTGGCCAATGCCATCAGTGAAACTTACTGTGCAATTAGCCATCGCAGCAATATCTACAGTGTGTCGAAGTCCTGAAGTGTTTCCGCCATTCAAGAGCTATATATGCTTAACAGAATAGGCAAAAAAATGACATCCTTGGCATATATCATAGTTACATGAAAAAGAAAAGAATCCAGAAGCTGTTTTCCGGGAGTGTACTCTTCACATATCTGTGAAGTGTCGGGGTGACTTTAATGAGGTCGTTGTAAAAGCTAGAGATCCAGAAAACGTACCACAAGTCATCAGGTTAGAGATGATCAAAGGCCCGTTTGAAATCTGTTTGGTTATCCAGCCGATTGTGTTTCGCTATCAACGTCTGGTGTTGAACAAAAAAATGTAACTCTGTTGAGCACTGAGCCCTGTGTGAGCTTCAACAATGTCTTGTCTCTTTACACACACACACACACACATAGCGAAAACTTACAAAGTGTACAGTCATGTAATATCAAATCGTTCAAAATGAGATCAAACCAATGTCACATGGTGCGGGAACAAAGCGCTTTCTTTACAGTGAGCTATGACTGAGAGAGGGTTGCTTGGTGGAATGTTATCTACCTTTGTACAAAACATAACTTTCACGATTAGAGAGAGAAGAGAGGGGGGTAAATTATAAAGTATGGTGAACAGTTATCACAAGAAAATGAGAGTGAATCAGTAACCAGTAGCGACCAAGAGAGAGAGAGAGAGAGAGAGAGAGAGATGAGCAGGGAGTGTAGTGATATGTGGTTTACAATACACTAGGTAGGCTACCTCTCAAAGTTAGAGGCGGGCAGAGAGGCAGAAACCTCGTGAAAATGTGTACAGTAAGGACCTTCAGTTATGTGAGACGCAACATGGATAGAAAAGAGAGCATAAAGGTACCACGGAGAGGGAGAGATGCAGGTAGAGCAGTGAAAAAGGATTTAGGGTGTCTTCTTTGTTTGTCTTTTAAGATACAGCAGTGTGAAGAGGATTCAGGGTGTCTTCTTTGGGTTTTTTTTTTTGCCTGTATGTGTCTGTGTGTGTAACGAGCAGTGTGGAGTAAAGAGAGAGAGAGAGAGAGGGGAGGGAAGGAAGGGCAGGGATGGAGGAAGGAGTGTAGAGAGAAATTGACAGTGTGAGAGCATTTGAGCAAGCTTGAAACAGACAGTCAGACAGACTCAGAGAGTGAGATGGGAAGGTTGATAGACTGGGGGGGTTAAAGAGTGCATCTGTATTGCTTGCTCTGAATAAAGTGCTTATCCCTCAACGGCTTTTTTTTTTTGCCGCCACCCTCCCCATGTTCCTCCACCTCCAGTTCTCCCGCTTCTTGTTTTGCCCCCCCCCCCCCACCCCCCTTTCTTCCTTCTCTATCCCAGCCCATCTCTGCTCGCTCCTATTTCCATCCCCCCCTCCCCTCTCCCTTTCCCTCCTGTCTCCTCGAATCGATTTCGTAGACAATGTGCTTCCAGAATAATGGAGTATTTTCATCGTCACGTTTGGATGCCTCCATCATTTCCGTTCTGGTGACACACTTCCAGGAGAGACGCAGGGGATGTGTGTATAAGTTCCAGCTCATTTACCTGTCTGTCTGTCGACTGTTTATCATCACTCTCGCCAGGAAAGAGATCCATGGCGGCATGTCCCGTGTGGAGGGGTGATCTGGTGTATAAATCATATCCTCATCGGGAGACAAACAATCCGGAGGTCCGTTGTTCAAAGCTCTTGTGCAGGGCAGGCTTTAGGTTTTGCTCTCCCCTGCATCCATTCTCTCTGCTTCCCCCTCCGCCTCCCCACCCCCCTCCCCCCTTGAAAATTATGTGTCTGAGTGCTTGTCGCTTGTATGGTCAATGTAGTTCATGTGTGAATATTGCTCAGTGTGCACTTAAAGTTGTCCCTAAGAAAAAAATGTTGGGAAACATTGCCTGATTAACAATGTACTCAAATGAAAACAAAGAAACAAATGAGTAATATAGAACAATATGTCAGGTCAAATTTTGCTGAGTTATGTTGTGCTGCATTGTGTAATATTCTCTGAAATTTGTTGGCACAACATCTCATATTTGGGAGATGAGACAGATGAGATTAGGAGAGACAAGAGAAATGCAGTGGGATCAAAACGGACCTGTGGAAGGCTTGTCTGAGGTGGTATACGTTTTCTTGTGTCTGTACATTATATCAGAGCAATATTGGCCACTTAAAATTTGTTTTCTGTGAGATGACTTCTGCTTTGTATATTTTCATGTAAGTTTTTAGTCAGCCACTAATTTCCTCGAGTTTGGGTTTGCTGATTAAAAACATCGATGTCAACTACAAAACACACATTGTAAATGCCACATTCCAGTGGAATTGGAGGCATTGTCCTGAACGTCTCCTGTTTTGAAAGGGTCAGGGCAAGGAGGAAGACGAATCTCCTATGGGAAAGTACTCCGGATCTCTTGTAATTTTGAATTTATAAAAGGAGTGATGAATGAAAACTTTGGGCCAGCACGGGATATCTGAAGAAATCTATGGTCAAAACAAAGAGGAAGATTTCCAGAAGGAATGAAGCAAGACAGGATGTCAGCTATGTAGACAGAAGAAAGGAAGGACCAAGGAAAATAACAAAGTAGAAACAGGATAGCTTGAAATCTATTTCGCTCCACCTGTACATTTATATCGTTGTATTTGTTGTAACATTTAACGCTACACTAAACCTTTAGAAACTGTCATGCTACATTCTTCTTTGTTTTTATTTCAGACTTTTACGAGAGCTAAAGGGACATGCGAGCGAAGTACAGCAGTGGCAGACTCTTAAAAACAAAACAGCAGAATTTGATTAGTCTATACCGGACTTTGTCGCCTCTGCCCTGGTAAAGCCATAAGTGAGTTTACAATCTCAGCACATGGACGAGGAAAGATATCAGACAACTTCTGCCGTGACCCCAGAACCTTGCAGTTGTCTTTCCCAGCACTGCAGCCTCGCTAAATGTGGGCTATTTTCAGATCACCCTGCGGATTTGAGAGGTGCAAGCTGTTGAGATGGTAAGCAGCCTTTAAAAAAAGGTCAATGTTCAGCGTTTGCATGGTATGTTCAACTCAGCGTTCACAGTGTGCACCTTCAGCTCAAAGTCATTGAAACCGAGAGTGGTGGGAAGCTTTTTAAAGACGAGGAGGGAATGTAGCATGAGTAGGATTCTTGGAGGGGAAAAATACTGTAACGAAAGTCTGGTGCTGTGGACGTCTTATATTGTTGCAATATTCACGTTTGTCTCTTAGCTGTTTTTCAGAGCACCAGAGAACATCTAAGAAACAAACAATATTTCATTGTCTTGCAGAAGTGATAACCTTTCTTTTTAGAATAGCCTTTTTTTCAAGATTTCTTTTATGAATGTGTGTGTGCGTGCTTGTTTGTGTGTGTGTGTGTGTGTGTGTGTGTGTGTGTGTGTGTGTGTGTGTGTGTGTGTGTGTGTGTGTGTGTGTGTGTGTGTGTGTGTGTGTATGTGTGTGTGTGTGTGTGGTGTGTGTGTGTGTGTGTGTGTGTGTGTGTGTGTGTGTGTGTGTGTGTGCTCTTTAGGATTCTTCATTCACTTCTGAATGCATGCTGGTTTGAAAATTAGTAGTGGAAATATAGAATTCAACAACAAACTTGAGAGCTACTTGTCGCTCCTCTTTCTAAACCATGCTTGTTATGACTATTGGTAAGAAAAAGCTGAAAGAGACTGCGTCGTTACTGAAACCAATCCAAAACACAGAATAAGTATACACAAAATTGTTGAAACTAGTTTACAATCTGTAAGAGACAAGTGAAAATTCCACAAACGTTTTCTTCTTCAGACGTAAAAAGCAGGTATCACCAATGCACAAAACAATACTCCTTATATGGTCGTCATCTAGAAAATTTTCCTCCAGGGAGTATTGCTTTGCGCATTTTCAATGTCTGTCATTGTTTAAGTCTGAAGAAGACGTGTCTGTCGAAATTTCTTCCAGTCTCCCTGTCTGTCAGTCTGTCTATCTGTCTGTCTGTCACTCTCTCTCTCTCTCTCTCTCTCTCTCTCTCTCTCTGTCTGTCTGTCTGTCTGTCTGTCTGTCTGTCTGTCTGTGTCTCTCTCACTCTTTCCTTCATCTCTTTTTCTCTCACTCCTATTCCTATCACTACACGCACGCACACGCGCGCGCGCGCGCACACACACACACAGAGAGAGAGAGAGAGAGAGAGAGAGAGAGAGAGAGAGAGAGAGAGAGAGAGAGAGAGAGAGAGAGAGAGAGAGGGGAAGAAGAGAGAGATCCTACAGAATGTTTATTCATGACATTAACAAATCGTTCGAAGTCAGAGATCAAAGCAGCGTCAAATGGTCAACGAGCAGGGGGCTTTATTTGCAGAGAGAGAATGATAGTGGATGAAGAGGCTGATTCCTTCCTTTTTCTGCTATGACTGTCAGGGAAGCATTGTGTGGGTGGAATCTGATTTTGTTCGTGAAAAAAAAGATTTCCAGACTAGAGAGAGACAGAAAAGAGGTGGGGGAAGCAGATTTATCTGTATAAATACGGTGGATTGTTTGCGAATCATCAGAGAGGCATTGAGCGAGCGAGAGAGAACAGAGAGAGAGAGAGAGAGAGAGAGAGAGAGAGAGAGGAGAGAGAGAGAGAGAGAGAGAGAGAGAGAGAGAAGAGAGAGAGGAGAGGAGAGGAACAAGAACATATTTTACAAAGAGGGATGCATAGAGGGAGAGAGATTAGTGAAGAGGATGGAGAGTAAGCGTTTTTTCTTTTTTGTTTAAAGAGCAGTCTGGCAGAGAGAGAGAGACAGAGAGAGAGAGAGAGAGAGAGGGTGGAGGAAAAGGGGCGCAGCAAAAGAGACAGAGAGAGGGAGAGGAGAGAAAGAAAGAGAGAGAGAGAGAGAGAGAGGTGGAGGAAAGAGAGAGAGAGAGTGGAGGAAAAGGGGGTGTAGCAAAAGAGACGTTGTGAGAGCGATCGAGAGACAGAGAGAGAGAGAGAGAGAGGAGAGAGAGAGAGAGGAGGAGAGAGAGAGAGAGAGAGAGGAGAGAGAGAGAGAGATGGAAGGCTGATAGTTTGGTGTGTGTGTGTGGGGCGGGGGGGGGGGGGGAGGTGTTGTGGGCTTGTCTGTGTGTCTTGCTCTGAATAAAGTGCTTATCCCTCAGTGGCTGTTTTCGCCCCCCCCCCCCCCTTCCCCTATCCCTCTTTTCTCTCCACCTCCACCCCTCCCGCTTCTTCTGTCTGTCCCAATACACCCCCCCCCCCCCACTCTCAACTTTTCCTTCCCCTCCAAACCCTGTCTTCTTCCTTCCCGTGCCGGTTACCACCCCTGTCCTTTCCCTCCTGTCTCCTCGAATCGATTTCGTAGACTACGTGCTTCCAGCGTAATGGAGAGCATTTTCATCGTCACGTTCAGATGCCTCCATCCTTTCCGTTCTGCTGACCACTTGCAGGAAAGAGGTATGAGGGGTGTGTATAAGTTCCAGCTCGTTTACCTGTCTGCCCGTCTACTGCCTATCATCATTCTCGCCAGCAAAAGAGATCCATGATGACATGCCCATGTAGAGGGGGGATCTAGTGTGTAAATCACTCCCCATCAGAAAATCCAAAAATTCCTGGGATTCGTTGTTTAAATGTCTTCCGCAAGTCAGGGTGTTTTGTTGTTGTTGTTGTTGTTGTTGTTGTTGTTGTCGTCGTCGTTCTTCCATTCCCTCTCCCTGCCCCTGTACCCCTTCCCTAGCCTTCCCCAGAGAATTATGGGTCTGAGAGCTTGTCTTTCAGGTGGTCAATGGGATTTCCAAATGAAGGCTGCTCTTTGTACACGTTATGGAATTAAGAGCAACAAGAAATGTTTTTCTTTGGTTGTGTAGGAACATTTCTAGGTGAAAAAACATACTTGGATTACAAATGAAAACGAATAAATAAAATAAATAAAAATGAAAAAGAGAAAAACAAAAAAAGAAGAAGGAAAAGAACATGCTAAGTGGTATGCCATGTTCTGTTAAGTTGTTACTTAATGTATTGTATTGTGTTGTATTGTCGTATTGTGAATTGTATTATATCGTATCGTATCGTAACGTATTGTATATTGTGTTGTGTCACATTCACAGCAAATAAACAATAATTTAGCCACATTACCCATTTTCTCACATATATGACATACATTCATATAGAGGAATTTGGATTTCAATTAAACACCTTCTCGGTTACAAGAAATCAATGGACAGGGGAATAAAAAACTTTGTTTAAATCTGACACTTCTGCATTTAACCGATACACGTAATCTTCTTCGCTTTACAACTAACACGGCACCTATATAGCTCACTCAGACTTTTTTTTGTCTCTCACCAACGATTTTTCCTCCCACGTTCACCACTTTCTCAAGCACATTTCTGCTCTTCACAGTCAACCCACCCATACCACACACATAAATGAGAAAGTTAGAACAGATTCCAAGAAGCATGAATAAAATGTCCGAAGAATGTCAATGTCAGTATTCACATGAAATGATCGCAGCTTGCGAAGACAATATAATCTGGTTTGACATTTTTGTGTGGACATACTCAACATGGGATTTAAAATTCAGCTTATTATCTATAAAAGTTCCTAAATATTTGTATGATTCAACACGTTCTACTCAGCACCTTTGATAAAAAGTGGTGGTACAGCTTTTGGATTCTTTCTAAAAAAATCAACATTTCTTTCGTTTTTGTTACATTCAGATCAAGATAGTTATGATCGCACCAGTCAACAAATCTTTGAACCTCCTTGAAGTAAACAGAATCAGAGTTGGAAAGATCTACAAGTGCTGAGTCATCTGAATATTTAATGTACAAAGTTGAATCACTTCCTGAACAATCATTTGTGTACAGAGTAAAAAGCACTGGTGATAAAACAGTACCCTGGGGTGCGCCAGTTGAAATGACTCTGGAAGACGAAACAACACTTTGATATCGAACAGACTGTGTCCTCTGTGTAAGAAAAATCAATTATCCAAATGAGCTTGTTACCCACATTATGTTAATGAGTTTCTTTGCCATCAGATGTGGTTGTATGGTGTTGAATGCTGATGAGAAATCAATAAAGAGAATGCGTACAAAGGAGGCAGGTTTTTTCGAGGTGTGAAAAAGCATGATGGAGAAGTGTGAGTGTGGCATCATCTGTTGATCTGTTCTGTTGGTATGCGAACTGAAAACGGGTCTTGGTACTGTGTAGTAGTATCTTTTAAAACATAAACTGAGGACAATTCTTTCAAGACATTTCATTGCAACAGATGTGAGGGCAACTGGTCGGTAATCATTTAAACAGCTTGGGTTGCGTTTTTTTGGGAACAGGACATACAGTGGCATTTTTCCATAAAAAACAGGAATTATACATTCTCTAAGTGACCAGGTAAACAAACGACTGTAAACATAGGAGAGCTGAGAAGCACACACCTTCAACAATTTTCCACAGATATTATCAGGGCCATTGCCTTTCTCACATTTAAACGTTTGAAAAAAACTGAACATCATTTTCCTCATCATTTTCAATCACAAATCACTTCCATCAACATCGTTTTTAACATTGCTTTGGAGTTCTTCCTTCACTTCCTTTAATTCTTTACTAAAATCTTTATCATCAAATCTACAGTAAAAATCGTTCAGCTTTTCTGCAAATTGCTTCTGTTCTTTTGCTGTTTTTTTGTTACTAATATTTTGGTTTGAACATTTTTACCTGAACCTGATAAAAAACCTTTATTCCTTTCCATGCATCTCGCATATTTCCATTCTGGAACATGTTTTCAACTTTTCTTTGTAAGCTCTCTTTGATTCTTCAATCTCCGTTTGCAGTTTCT
>JADBJO010000265.1:705000-707500 GCA_016801955.1 Conus betulinus | reverse complement strand
CAAGTGCTTGCACCTGTTTGCCTTTGAGAAGTTGGCGCGAGATCCGTGGCCGGGACAAAACCCACCCGGATTAACGGTCGGACTAGGAAGGGCGGGGGGGGGGGGGGGGCGGCGGGGGGGGGGATAAAGTAGGGTTGGGTGGGGCAGGGCGGGGTGGGGTAGGTTAGGGGAAGGAAGGGTGGGGTAGGGTGGGGGTGGGAGTCTAAGCAAACCTGACCACCTGTCACTTTTGCATGCATGCAGACACGCGTTGGCAAACGACTATGTGCAAGCGAGTATTAGCTTTTTTAAACTGACTTTTAAAAAGAGTCTTCATCGCGCACCAACACACACACACACACACACACGTACACTAAAGCTTACCTTTTTTCCCCCGTTTGATATCCCTTTACTGAAAAGACGTTGCACGAGCTCACGCGCACGCTCTCAGGCGCGTGTGCGTACGCGCGCGCGCGCGCGCGCACACACACACACACACACACACACACACACACACACACACACACACACACACACACACACACACACACACACACACACGTGTGTGTGTGTGCTGCAGATCACGTGCGCACGCGCGCGCGTGTATGTGTGTGTGTGTGTGTGTGTGTATGTGTGTGTGTGTGTGTGTGTGTGTGTGTGTGTGTGTGTGTGTGTGTGTGTGTGTGTGTGTGAAAGAGAGAGGGGGGAGAGACACACACACACAGACAGACAAATAGACAGACAGACAGAGACACTGACTGACTGACTTACTGACAGACACAGACAGACAGACAGACAGACAGACAGATGCAGAGATGGAGGATGGTGAGGGAGGGAAGGATACATGCATTACCATGCATTGACGGGACGAGCAGACAAGCCACAACAAGTCCGGGTATTCAACAACTCTGCCTCTTTCATCCGTGCTGTCTGTCTGACGCTGAACGGAGATATTGCTGCTTCTGCTGCTGCTGCTTTGATGTAACCTCATTCAGATAATATCGATTGTTTTGTTGTTGTTCTTCAGAGAACACGTCACAGCTGTCGGCATTGGGTTTATTAACATGGGCCTGCACCCGGTCGTTTGCATAATCCTCCAGGGGAAAATGACCGATGTTGTTTTTCGCGGTAATGATAAGGATCAGTGGAAACAAGATCTGTACATAAATGTGTAAAAAAAAAAAAAAAAAGGGGGGGGGGGGGGGGGGGGGGGATAAAGAAAAAAGACCGAAAATCAACTAGAATGGCGTGCTGGAGAGTGCTGGCGTCTGCCAAGGTCGAGCTGACCCTGGGTTCGCCCTGTGAGTTTGTTCATGAGTGAAATCAAGAGTAATTGTCTACTAGGGGAAGTAATTGTTGGTGTGAACTGAAACAGTTACTTCCCATGACATTTTTGTTTATAGGATCTGGAGAGGAAACAAAGAAGAGAGGAAAATAAAAGAAACAAAAACAAAACGAAATGTCATCGTTTGTACTACAAATATTCCATGTGAAAATGATATTGCTTCGTATGTGGTTACCAGTTTGTGACGGTGGCTGTATAGTGCTCATATTGAAAGGAAATTTCTCCTCAGTGGTTCTGGATCGGTTGTTTGATCCGCATCAGTTCAAAATTCTAGTAGTCGTTAAGCCACTTTCCCTGTTATCATAGCGACTACCGACGGCCTTTGGTCTAGTCTTTAAGGGCACGTTTCCGATAGAAAGGGATGGTATTCTCATCTTTGCGTCTTTCAGTCAAGTGTAATCAGAATCGAGTCAGTAGTGTTCTCTCTCTCTCTCTCTCTCTCTCTCTCTCTCTCTCTCTCTCTCTCTCTCTCTCTCTCTCTCTCTCTCTCTCTCCTCTCACATCTTCACTACCACTTCAGTAGTACTACTTACACCTCGCCCATTCCGGCTCACAGTCTACCCCCACACCCTGGACTGTCCTTCACCGGCAACAGCAACCGAGAGGGGACGATGACAAGTGGTCATGAGGCAACCCACCGGATGAGACACTTCACCGCTGCCAGGTCACCTCGAGGGTGTTGGGGGAAGTATCTGTTCTGATCCAGCATACGCAGGACATCACCTGCTTAAGTCCCTTACTGATTAAAACGATTGTTTCATCGCGAAGCCATATGATTGAGCATCCCACCTCGGACGGCACCATCACATCCTCGTTCAACGACATGAACTTGCCAATCCTGGCGACCTCGACACGAGCTCGGCAAGGGCATAGACGGTAGAGAGGACATCCAAACTGAGGTCACCATGAGAGCAGGGCTTGAAGGACCACAGAATCTGAGATTTTTTTGTTAGGCTGATGGTTGACGATGAGGATGATGAAGATGTTATGGAGTTCGTTTTGATCTGAGATTGCATGACAAGGCCTACTCTATGCTTATTTTCAAATAACATGCATCCCGGCATCAACCAGGCCGACATACAGACACCTGCAGTGTTTGTCAAAAGATTTGATCAACTGTCTCAGAGATGCATCCATTAAGTGAATGAAACTCGGTTGTATGGTCGGTCTTCCCAG
>JADBJO010000265.1:680000-682500 GCA_016801955.1 Conus betulinus | reverse complement strand
GGAGGCGAAAGGGGGCGAAAGGGGGGGGGGGGGGGGGTCAACTTGGTGACAGACCATCTAGTTCGCAGTCAGAATTTATCAGATCGCATCCCAAAAATCATCAGAATTGGCCTTCTGGCTAGCCATCTTCACGAGTCGTCATTCTGGTGGCGACAGTGTAGTGTCCGATAGGTTCTGTCTCCGCCACTCTTCTGGGAATGTTTTTTTTTTGCATCTGTTATATCACAGGAGATGGGCGTGGACTTTAAACCTAATTGCAACTAACAGACGGACAGACAGAAAACAGAGAAGGATAGATAAGAGACTGCCTTTATTAAATTATTTGTTTTTGCTTGCCCCTCTCCCCATTTACCCAAAACGCCTCACCACTCTTCCTCCCCCCCCCCCCCCTCAGCACCCCCCCCCCCCCCACCTTTCTCTCCCCATATGCGCATTCCACCCCTAAATCAAGCTGTCAGAACTTTTCAATGTCCTGTAGTATGTTTTCGGATATGTCGTTAAAGTTCCCGTTTAAATTTTTGTTGCCGCCATCAATACCTCTCCTCCTATCTCATCGTCGTCATCGTCTTCGTCATTATCATCATCATCATCATCATCATCATCGTTGTCGTCGCCATTATCAGCATCGTCATAGACGTCGTCATAGTCGTCGTTGTCATCATCATCTTCATTATTGTCGTCATCATCGTGGTCGTTGTTGTCATCTTCATCACTGTCGTCATGATCGCAGGCCATTGTGGCTTATACAGTCACACATGTGCACAGTTCGGCTCCTTATCGTGAGGAACAGCGGATGAGGTTTTACGCCCTGTCCAGCTCTCCACATTGGTCATTCAGGCTTTTCTTCCCCGGCCGCCCTCTTGGACTCCACCCTGCACCGAACGCTGTACAGTAGCCAGTTAATTAACTCACCGCTGGCATCGTATTGGTGGTCCACAACGTATCAGTTTCCACGTTATTATAGCTCAGAGAGCGGATTCCTTTCAGGACTGTTGTCCACAGCACAAAAGGTGTTAGTGTATTTTTTAAAAGAAAAAAAAGGGTTAATGTCACATCGATTTATTGCAGAAGCAGTGAACTGAATAGAAGCTCATTATTGTCTCAGGCACAATATGATGGATGTTGGAGCTAGTCCCTCTCATTACGCCTCTTTTAACCTTCCCCCCTGGAGTAAATTAGGTCTTCACGGATTGTTAGGTAGACAGAGAGGGTTTTCCATCCTGAACGATCCGACCTGGCATGGGGTTCGAACTCCGACGTCAGCTCCGCAGCTAAAGGCACTAACCACTTGGCTGTCATAGGTGTCTTCCCGGTTTTTCTAAAGGCACTGACCACTTGGCTGTCATAGGTGTCTGCCTGGTTTTTCTAAAGGCACTGACCACTTTGTCTGTCATAGGTGTCTGCCCGACTTTTCTAAAGGCACTGACCACTTGACTGTCATAGGTGTCTGCCCGGCTTTTCTGAAGGCACTGACCACTTGGCTGTCATAGGTGTCTGCCCAGCTTTTCTGATCGTGTCCTCGCTCTCTGCCTAACGTTCTCACAGATTCACCTACAATTCATCATCTGCTACTAGATATCATTGCAGTGAGGATTGATCAGCTAAACGGCAAGTCAAAGCAAATCAACAAGCAAGCAACCTATCAATCAGCCAGGCAGTCGGCCGCTCGGTCAGTCATACAATAAACCACACTTGACGTCATCTATTGGTCATTTAGTGTTAGAGAGAAAAGAAAAACAAGAGACAAGCAGACAACGCCCCCCGCCCCTCTCTCTCTCTCTCTCTCTCTCTCTCTCTCTCTCTCTCTCTTTCCACCATCCTGCGCTAACGCTAACAAACATCTTACCCAGCCCGCCCAGCCCCAGAGATTGACGTAAGCTTACACTCTCTTTGATCCAAGCCGGCCTCTCCCTCCAGCTGCCCACTGGACGGCGTGGTGACGTGTAATCCACAGTGGGGATTATGTCCACCCTGACGCATACATACATACACGCACTCGTAGGCACACACGTCTGCTTACCATGTAGCGGCCGTCCAGCTGTGAGGGATTAAGGCCCCGCGTGGAATTCGTCCATTACTTTTGCTTTTGTTGTGGTTGGGCTTTGTCTGGTTGTCTGGTTGTCTGGGATTAGGAATATGGAAGTGTTCGTGGGCATTCAGGTCCGTTATGTTTGTTTTGGGGTTTAGTAAGCTGACGAGGGAGATACGTTGGTTGTTCGTTTCATTACGGCTGATTTGGTTGTTTTGCCCTCTTGCCTCTCTCTCTCTCTCTCTCTCTCTCTCTCTCTCTCTCTCTCTCTCTCTCTCTCTTCATTTCATTTCACTCCATGTTGTAGTCCCTACTCAGGGCGAGGACTTGATGTAAAAAAAGCACATCAGTGCTTATCTGTTATCCTAGTAAATAGAGAATAAAGAATTAGTAATTAAAAGTAAATGAAGAATTTTGTCTTGTCTTGTCTTGTCTTGTCTTGTCTTCTCTCTCTCTCTCTCTCTCTCTCTC
>JADBJO010000265.1:667500-677500 GCA_016801955.1 Conus betulinus | reverse complement strand
ATCATTATTATTATTATCATTACCATTATTGTTGTTATGTTTATTGTTAATGTATGTTGTTCATTTAGGGGACTGTATAGAGAAGGTAAGGTCAAGACAAGCTGCAGTGTTGTGATTCTTGTGACTGGCGCTGAGCAAGGAAACGTCTACACAGTCCCGTTCTGCTTTCTGTTTTCTCAAAGGAAATTGTGTTGCAAATAACTCTTAAGGGAGACATAGTGTGTAAAATCTTCACAATAATTGACACAGTTGTTCAGTCTGCCTCTTGCAGTTTGTACCCACCTTTTTGGTGTGTGTGTGTGAGAGAGAGAGAGAGAGAGAGAGAGAGAGAGAGAGAGAGAGAGAGAGAAGGGGGGTTCATATTTTGTTGCATATATCATACGGAGTTCACAAACAATGAAACAGAAAGTTAGTACAGATAAAGGTAAAACCATTTTTTTTCCTAAGGGAAAAAAGAAACATATCAGAGAGCGCGAGGTATATGGCGCAGGTTAATATAAGGACAGTTCTATCTAGTATACATTTTACAATAAAACTTAGTTTTAGGTTTCCCTTTGATAATCAATGTTATTGGTAGCAATGAAAGTGATTATGAATACAATACGCTTGGATGAACTTGCAATTAAGTGTTGGATTCATTTATGAAAGTGTTGATTAAAAAATCCCAAAATTTTCGTCAAACGGAAATGATAATTTTTTTTCCTCTTCCTATGGAACAAGGCAGTATCTATGTAAAGGCAATATTGTACACATCATTGCTATATGTTTTCTACTATCACAACATTTCATACATGGTATTTTTGTTTGTTTGCTTGCTTGCTTGCTTATTTGGTTTTTAACGTATGACAAATGTTAAAATGGAATAAAGGAAAGTGAAAATAAATGAATAAACAAAAAAAGATCAATATAACTAGAAGGATGAATTAATTCAGAAAAGGAAACAAACAAAACAAATGATGAAAACAAAACAAATAAAACGACGAAAAGATATGCATTCATACACACAGAAAAAAACATTAAGAAAAATTCAACTTCGTTTCCTTTCTTCTTTTAGGCGAACTACAAGGGAATATCTTATACGGAGAATTCCATGGATGCCCTATATAAGTGACTTCCTACGCCAGATAATCAAGTATTGGTAATTAAAGTTAATGTGTATGGATGGAACTAGATGGCCTGCTACAGCATATACCATTATGTATGACTTGGATAAGTGAGATCATTGTTCACGGGTTTCAAGAATTTGCCATTGTCCATATGTGGATTTGGACATGTTTGGAAAAACCTCGCAACTTATATGAGGATGAATTGTTGGTGTAATGATGAAAAGATTACATCGATTGACCGTTTTGGGCGGAAATGACGCAATGAGATTCACAGAAATAACAGATTCGCAGTGTACAAGACGATTAAGATCACAATTTAAGCAGAGTTATGTTAAAATGAACTTGAGTTGCTTTGTTTTGTGATACTGTTTGTAATGTATAGTCCCGAACATCACGAGTCGTTCAAAACAAAACAAAAAAGGTAATAAGAAAAAAGGAAAAAATATACCGATACACTGAGGAGAACAATCGACAATGTCTATCGTGCACGGCTAGAATTAGAAATGAAAACTGCTTGCACGTTGTTCAGTTACAAGAAATGCATAATGACTTGATATTACCGGCATTCTGTCATCATCCTAGCGCTTCGAATGCGTCGCCATTTTTATTTTCCTTTCAACAAGCAGCAGGATGTGTTGAAAACGCTTGCAACAACGTTCCTTTCTACAACCTGATGTGATGATTTAATAGCAGTCATTCCAGTTGTGTTTGATGATGGATTTCTTTCATACATTTGCATATTTATTTGTAATACTAGCTGATTCGTGCATATTTTGGGAGGTACAAAATGCTGTGGTAAAGTTCACATTGGTTATTGATCATACCTTTCCGTAGGCGGCGATTGTATGCTTGAATAAAGTAACCAGTGTGTGTGCGTTCCTCTCTCTCTCTCTCTCTCTCTCTCTCTCTCTCCCTCTCTCTCTCTCTCTCTCTCTCTGTCTCTGTGTGTGTGTGTGTGTGTGTGTGTGTGTGTGTGTGTGTGTGTGTGTGTGTGTGTGTGTGTGTGTGTGTGTGTGTAACTGTTGTTGTATCCTGTTTGGTGTGTGTATTTGCGTGGGAACATGTTAGAACATGTATTTATTTATGTGTGTCGTTGTCAGACTCTCTGTCTTTCTGTATGTGTCTATCTCTGTGTCATTGTCTCTATCTGTTTCTGTCTAGACTACGCTGTCTCTGTCTGTCTGTCTGTCTGTCTGTCTGTCTCTCTCTCTCTCTCTCTCTCTCTCTCTCTCTCTCTCTCTCTCTCTCTCTTTCTGTGTCTCTGTCTCTGTAAGTTGTTGCGTGCGCGCAAGCACGTTAGCGCGCGAGCTCTCGTTCGCGCGCGCGCGCGTGTGCGTGCGTGTGCGTGTGTGTGTGTGTGTGTGTGTGTGTGTGTGTGTACGTTCGTGCCTGCGTCCGTGCGTGCGTGCGTGCGCGCGCGCGCGTATGTGTATGTATGTGTGTGTTGCGCGCGCGCGTGTGTGTGAGTGTGTGTGGTGTGTGTGTGTGTGTGTGTGTGTGTGTGTGTGTGTGTGTGTGTGTGTGTGTGTGTGTGTGTGTGTGTGTGTGTGTGTGTGTGTGTGTGTGTGTGTGTGTTGTGTGTGTGTGAGTGAATGAGTGAGTGTGTGCGTGTGTGTGTGTGTGTGTGTGTGTGTGTGTGTGTGCGTGCGTGCGTGCGTGTGTGTGTGTGTGTGTGTGTGTGTGTGCGCGCGCGCGAGCGCGCGCGCGCCGACGTGTATGTGTGTGTGTATGTGTCTGTCTGTCTGTCTGTCCGTCTGCCTTACCCATGGGCCATCATGTACACAGGCCTACTGATCACACACACACACACACAACACACACACACACACACACACACACACACACACACACACACACACACACACACACACACACAGTGTGTGTACGATTCGGTCAGTCATTTAATTCGTTTTGTGGTAATTGTAGAACCTGCACACCATTTGTCTCCCCCATAACCAGTGAGGCAGCTGTAAAGAGAAACCCATCGAACCCCCACCCCCACCCTCCACCCCCAACCCTACCCCTCGAGTGGCAACGGCCTGCTATACAAGTGGCATGTCCCCGTTAAACACTGTGACTGGATCACTTCAGCTGGAGGTGGGTGCGCTGACGACACGCTCCCATATGACAGCTCGTCGACTCCAGATAGACGTAGCAAGCTGGTCTGTTCGCAGGACGGATTTCGGTGATTCTTATGTGCTGTCACTGAAGGATTTAGTGAGATTAGTTTAACGACCTCTTCTTATCCTCTCTCCTCATCCTCCTCCTCCTCCCCCCCCCCCCCCCCCCCCCCACACACACACACACACACACTCTCTCTCTCTCTCTCTCTCTCTCTCTCTCTCTCACACACACACACACACACACACACACCACACACACACACACACACACACACACACCAACTGTTCACTCAATTCCTTCTCCCCTCCGCTGCCCTTTCTTCTCTTTCCGCCCCCTCCCATCCTTATATTGTCATGTTGTTGTTGTTGTTTTCATACTGCATTCCTTCCTAGGTCGTTATCATCATGACGGAGAATTTCTTTGCCTGCCTTTGTGCCTCTGTCTGACCCCTGCGCGCATACCGACCTCAACCTACTGCATAACTGTTACCTCCCGCCCCCCTCCTCTCTCTCTCTCTCTCTCTCTCTCTCTCTCTCTCTCTCTCTCTCTCTCTCTCTCTCTCTCTCTCTCTCTCTCTCTCTCACACACACACACACACACACAAAGTCATGCGTGCCTGTGTGTGTGTGTGTGTGTGTGTGTGTGTGTGTGTGTGTGTTGTGTTGTTGTGTGTTTGTGTACGTGTGCGTATGTGTGTGTGTGTGTGTGTGTGTGTGTGTGTGTGTGTGTGTGTGTGTGTGTGTGTGTGGTGTGTGTGTGTGTGTGTGTGTGTGTGTGGTGTGTGTGTGTGTGTGTGTTCCTAGTGGACATATTAAGCTTTGTCGCTTCTTCTGACACTTACCATAAAGCACAAGTGTCAGACATTCTCTGTAATGAAGCGCTTTAACCAGACATTCAGTTGTCAAGAGAACTTAATTTTTTGTTTGTTTGTTTTTGTTTGTTTGTTTAGATCAATTGTTACATGTGTGGAATCTGTCGCAGATATACAGATATACCCCCAAGACTTGATAAACTTGACAGAAGTTACCAATCATCTGTGACATCGAAAAGCATCTGCTAATAATGAATTGTGGTGACACAACGTCACAAATAGAAAAAGCGTTCGCTCATAATCACTTGAGGTCATATAGTGTGAGTGTGAAACAGAAAAACATCTATTAATAATGAATCAAGGTGACACTGTGTCAGTGTGAAATGGAAAAACATGTGTTAATGATGAATCGAGGTGACGTGATCTTAGCTGTGAAATAGAAAGCATTTTTTAATGAATCGAGCTGATATAGAGTAAGCAGTGAAATGGAAAGCATGTATTAATGATGAATCGAGGTGACATGACCTTAGCTGTGAAATAGAAATCATCTATTTTGATTAATCGAGCTGATATAGAGTTAGCAGTGAAATGGAAACATGTGTTAATGATGAATCGAGGTGACATGACCTTAGCTGTGAAATAGAAAGCATTTTTTTTTTTATGAATCGAGGTGAGATAGTGTAAGCAGTGAAACGGGAAGCATCTATTAACGATAAATCGATGTGACATAGTGTTAGCAGTAAAATGGGGAACCAACTTATTAATAATGAGTCGATGTGACACACAAAGTCAGCAGTGAAACAGAAAAGTGCCTATTCATAACGAATTGCGGTGACATTACGTCAGCTGTGAGATAGAAAAAACATCTCACTGATAATGATTCAAAATGACACAAAGTTCAGGTGTGTCTCAGGATCAGCTGTGAAATAGAACACGCATCTTGTTAATAATGAATCGAGGTCACACAACGTCAGCTGTGAAATAGAAAAGCATCTAACAATGAATCGAGATCACACAACGTCAGCTGCGAAATAGAAAAGCATCTATTAACAACGAATTACGATGGCACGTCAGCTGTGAATAGGAAAGCGTCTATTAATAATGAATCGAGGTGACACAACGTCAGCTGCGAAATCGAAAGTATCTATTAACAATGAATCGAGGTCACTCAACGTCAGCTGCGAAATAGAAAAATAATCTATCAATAATGAATCGAGGTGACACAACGTCAGCTTCGAAATAGAAAGTATCTATTAACAATGAATCGAGGTCACTCAACGTCAGCTGCGAAATAGAAAAGCATCTATTAACAATGAATCGAGGTCACTCAACGTCAGCTGCGAAATAGAAAAGCATCTATTAACAATGAATCGAGGTCACTCAACGTCAGCTGCGAAATAGAAAGTTTCTATTAACAATGAATCGAGGTCACTCAACGTCGGCTGCGAAATAGACAAGCATCTTAATACTAATGAATCGAGGTGAAAGACAGTCAGGTGCGTCACAGAATCGGCTGTGATGTAGAACAGCATGTTGTAGATAATGACTCGAGTGTGTAACACAATGTCAGCTGTGAAGTGGAAAAAAACATCTCATTCACAATGAATCAAGCTAACTCAATTCCGACACCCCGTCCACAGCCACAGCCCGGTCGGCCCCGCCGCAGCCCCAGCACCGCAATCCACAGGGAGCAGTCAATGTCAAGTCGTCAAGAGGCAACCCACCGGAGGAGACACTGCACTGCTGCCGAGTCACTTCGGTGGTGTTCAGTGGCGCCTGTTCTGATCTAACATACGCAGGACACCACCTACTAAGCCCCCTACTGACGACAATAATTGCTTAGTCGCGGAGCCGGCGTGAGTGAGCTCCCTCCGGAGGGCGCCACCACGTCCGTCCAACGACAGCCCCCATGGACTCTCGCCGATACCGGTGACCCCGACGGAACCAAACCAAGGCCACAGACGTGGAGAGGACATCGAAACTGAGGTCACCATGAGAGCAGGGCATGAAGGGCCACAGAACTTGAGACATTTTTTTTTTAATGCTGATGGATGAGAATGAGGATGATTAAGATGATGCTACGGATTTCCATTTCGGTCTGAGACTACATGACAGGGCTGTACTCTACGCTTCCTTTCATAATATATCCCGGCGTCAACCAGGCCCCGAGAGATACAGGCACCTGCAGTGTTGGTCAGGAAATTTGAGCAACACTCTCAGAAACGCATCCATTAAGTGGATGAAACTCGACTGTGTGGTCCCAGTCTTCCCAACTGAGTCCGCAGCAAACTCAACTCTGGGTAGGAGCCGGTCGGGGCAGAAAAACCCCATGACTCTGATGGGATTCGAACCCACGACCTCCCAGCCATGGTTAAATCAAGATAAATGAACAGGCATCCTGACAACCTCCGACACTCTGATTCCCTTGTCTCTGTAAGTCTGGCATTAAAAATCATCCCTTCTCTCAGCGATGTGTGTGCGTGTGCGTGTGTGTGTGTGTGTGTGTGTGTGTGTGTGTGTGTGTGTGTGTGTGTGTGTGTGTGTGTGTGTGAATTATCGACATTATGCGTTATGTTGAATTGTTTGTGTTGTATATACATCTATTATTGTTATCAATATTCGTATCATTATCATTATCATCAATGGTATTGGTATTGTTGTTGCAGTCATGCTGCTGCTGCTGCTGCTGCTGCTGCTGCTGCTGCTGCTGCTGCTGATGATGATGATGATGATTGCATCATCATCATCATCATCATCATCATCATCATCCTCATCCTCATCATCATCATCATCATCATCCTCATCATCATCATCATTAAGTTGATACGTCACGAGCTGTGAAATAGAAAAAAAGACTGGTCAATAATGAATCATAAACGACGCAACGCCAGCTGTTACGTAGCGGAGGACCTATCAATCATGGCTCGTGATGCCACGCCGTTAGCTTGGAAATGGAAAGTCCCCGGTCGATGAACGAATCGCCAAGACCCACGTCTGCTGAGAAAGTGAAAATGTAATGAATCGCGGTGACACAGTGTCCGCAATGAGATAGAGAAGCGCCTATCGATCATGAGTGATGATGACGTACTCTCTCTCTCTCTCTCTCTCTCTCTCTCTCTCTCCTCTCTCTCTCTCTCTCTCTCTCTCTCTCTCCACTCTCACACACACACACTCGCGCGCGCGCGCGCACACACACACACAGACACACATTCAGACACACACAGACATACACACACGCGCGCGCGCATGTGCACACACAAACTCACACTCACACACACACACACACACACACACACACACACACACACACACACACACACACACACACACACACACACACACTGACTGACTGACTGAAACCATTTACTGTCAGATTAACAAAGTGTTGTACTGACAACACACACGCACACACACACACACACACACACACACACACACACACACACACACACACACACACACACACACACACACACACATACACACACACGCACGCACGCATGCACGCACGCACGCACGCCACGCACGCACGCACGCACAATATATGTATATCTAAACGCATACTCCGCTCTGTCTGTCTGTCTCTCTCTCTCTCTCTCTCTCTCTCTCTCTCTCTCTCTCTCCTCTCTCTCTCTCTCTCTCTCTCTCTCTCTCTCAACCATGGAATCTCTCTCTCAACATCAGATCTTTCATCCATGGGCTCTAATTTTTCTCTCAACCATGAGAGTTTCCTCTAAACCAAAGGGAGATCTCTCGACCGTGGAATCACGCAAGATAGTTTTTTTTTTTTCGATCTGGGGATGTATCTTCAAGTAAGAATTAAAACCCCCATAGCCTAGTGGCTGTAAACGCAGTGAGATTCACCGTGACTTGGGGACTTGGGGAGGGGCACCAGCATTACAGAGGGCGCCACTCGTCTCTCTCTCTCTCCTTCTCTCTCTCTCTCCTCTCTCTCTCTCTCTCGCTCTCTCTCTCTCTCTCTTCTCTCTCTCTCTCCTCTCTTCGGCCGCTTTAAACCCTTCCTGAATTGAATCAGGTACCCCATTGACAGCTGGGTGGACCAACAGCGGTTCAAGTAGTCAAAAGCAGTATGTTCATACGTCATTACGATACCTATTTATTTGTCTTTCATTCAACTCTCAACAGTTTCTGAGATTTTTTTTTTCCTTTTGCATGACGGACGTTCTTTGTTTCGTAAGATTGTGCGCATTGTTTCTAAGATAATAATATTTTGTGATGAATGTGTCTATATTTCGGGATTTTTAGGCGATATATTGCTTCAGATAACATTTTTTTTTAAAAACCATAATTCCGGAAAGAAAAGCGTCGATCACCGGTGATCGAAATTCAAGAGAAAGAACGGTTAATGTCATCAGTTCTGAAGGCAGTTTTTGACCGAAACGTTGAAGATTTTTGTACTGATTCCCCCCCCCCCCCCCCTCCCTCCACCCTCCCACCCATTTTCAAGTCTTATGAGCATCCTAAAACATAGTTTGTACAGCTGACAGAAGATCGGCATCAAAGATTATTTCTATCGTAAAAAAGCAGACTTAAACGAGTGGTTCGAACTCGAGACAGTCAGCTTCATTGCTTGAGTGCTATGACCATTCGCCTTCGGGATCTGTCAAGTAAAAAAGATAAACTGGCTATTATATTTCACTGCCACACGAGCTATTGACCTTCAGGGTCTCTCTGTTTCACCAGGGAACAACAGCACTAACGTTTGACCCTGTCGTCCGGTGTGTAACCTAACTCTGTTTACCTCGCCCAGCATCCGCGTCGCAAAGAAATAAATCGATTTTTCTGCCCGCTGATGAGAGATGATTGGGGGGGGGGGGGGGGGGGGGGGTGGGGGGAGGGGGGAGGGTTGGGGGGGGGTTGTTTGAAGGGGGTTTTGGGGGATGGGGGTGGGGAGACTGGAGACCCCGAGGCGAGGCAGGTGGCGGGTGGAAATGGGCGACATCGTCTGATGTGGCTAGTCTGTCCCTAAAGTGGAAGAACAGTGTATATATATATATATATATATATATATATATATATTTATATATATATATATATATATATACGCGCGCGTGCGTGTGTGTGTGTGTGTTGTGTGTGTTGTGTGTGTGTGTGTGTATGTGTGTGTGTGTGTGTGGTGTGTGCGAGCGTGCGTGTGTGTGTGTGTGGTGTGTGTGTTGTGTGTTGTGTGTGTGTGTGTGTGGTGTGTGTGTAGGAGAACACACGAGACCGTACTACGCAATCTTTCAGTTTCTGTGGAGCGCATACCTTGAATCCGGTCGATAACGTTGTAAGTGTGGGTGTTTTTTTTGTTTTTATTTTCTTTGTGTGTTTTGGTTTTGTTTTTGATTTTCCATTTTTTACGGGCGGGGGGACAGATAGGGGCAAAATGGATGTTCCGGTAAGACAAGAGAAGTCGGTGATATATCATTGGTTTTTTTTTTGTTTTTTTTTTTTCGATGTTGTTTATCGTGTTGTTTAGGGGGGGGGGTGGGTGGGGGGGGGGAACGATTCTCAAATTGACTTTGTCCCAAATTGTCCTGACAACCATTTTCTTTTCTTTCTTCTTCTTTTCCCTCTTTTGGTTCCTCTCTCTCTCTCTCTCCTCCTCTCTCTCTCTCTCTCATCTCGCATCTCTCCTCTCTCTCTCCTCTCCTCTCTCTCCATCTCCATCGCGCCTCTCTCTCCCATCTCTCTCTCCTCTATCTCTCTCCTTCACACTCCCTTCCTCTCTCTCTCTCTCGCCAGTCCTCTCTCATCTCCATCTCTCTCCCCCTCTCCCCGTTCTCCTCTCATCGCCGCTCCTCTCTCCTCTTTCTCTCTCTCCTCTCTCCTCTCTCATGCTCGTCTCTCTTCTCTCCCCTCCCTCTGCCTCTCTCTGATCCCTCTCCCCCTCGTCGTCGAATCTCCCTCCTCTCTCTCTAGGTGCTCTCTCCCATGTCTCTCACCTCCTTTCCTC
>JADBJO010000265.1:642500-647500 GCA_016801955.1 Conus betulinus | reverse complement strand
CATCTGTGTGGAACTCTCTTCCTCCGTCTGCCAAAAACATGTCAATCACTGCCGTCCTTCAAATCAGCAATACTTAAACATTTACTTGAAAAATAAATCTAACCTTTTGACCATAGTCTCAACGCCCTACTTTTATGCTTGCCTCTGTATTAGCTAATGAAAATGTGTGTGTGTGTGTGTGCGTGTGTGCGTGTGTGTGTGGTGTGTGGGTGTGGGTGTGGATCCTTGAATAATAAAGTTCTTGAGTGTCTCTCTCTCTCTCTCTCTCTCTCTCTCTCTCTCTCTCTCTCTCTCTCTCTCTCTCTCTCTCTCACGCGCGCGCGCGCTCACGCACGCGCGCGCGCGCACACACACACACACACACACACACACACACACACACACACACACACACACACACACACACACACACACACACGTGCGCGCGCACAGGCACTCAGAGAGAGAGAGAGAGAGAGAGAGAGAGAACTCTGAACTCTGGACTCTGGACTGAATTTTTTAATTGAGAGGCCACCGACCTGTATACAATGGGTACACGTTTGCTGAGAATGAAATAAATATGAGTACGGGTCATCAGTAAAAGGAAGTAATTTCTTCCCACAGAGAGAGAGAGAGAGAGAGAGAGAGAGAGAGAGAGAGAGAGAGAGAGAGAGAGAGACAGACAGACAGACAGACAGAGAGAGAGAGAGATGTTCCATTATCATACAATCCAAACATCTGATTATCTCCTAACGAACAGGGAACATTCAGCCAGAGAGGGTGCTTTCCCTCCGCCAGGAAGAAAAGTGAGGCTGTTTTTCCCAGGTTCACTCTGTCTTGGATCTCTAGTTCCCCGAGCTGTTTGCTCACGTCAGTGTACCCACGAATGTATGTTCCTCCAGATTCCTTCCGTCTACGTTTCCACAGCTGTGTTTAACCAGGAATGTCCTCTTAAAGTGTTAGTTTTTCTCCGTGCAGAATTCCCACAAATGTTCAGTTATGAGCCGGCTCTTTGCCCCCCCCACCCCCCCCCCCCTCCCTCCCCTCCCTGCCACGCTCTTCTTTTTTTTGCCTCAGGCCTGTGTGTGTGTGTGGGTTTTTTTTTTTTTTCCGCAGCCTGTGTTCCCCTAAGTTTTCCCATGTTCTGAATAATAATTGATCCATAAATCTTTGTCGAACCCTGGTCTGTTCCTCAAATGCTTTTTTTTTTTTTTTTTTTTTTTTTTTTTTTTTCCAGTGTTTGCTCACCCCAAGTCTTTGCTTGCCCAAGCTCTTCGATGCATCAGAGGATTTGCTGTTTTCCCCGGGGTGTTTTCTACACCAAGTCTTTGTTTGAGCCCCAAGCCTGAGTGGCCCGAAATCTTTGTTAGCTCCTGGTCTGTGTTCCCTGAAGTCTTTGTTAGCTCCTGGTCTGTGTTCTCTAAAGTCTTTGTTTAGCTCCTGGTCTATGTTCCCTAAAGTCTTTGTTAGCTCCTGGTCTGTGTTCCCTAAAGTCTTTGTTAGCTCCTGGTCTGTGTTCCCTTATGTCTTCGTTAGCTCCTGGTCTGTGTTCCCTGAAGTCTTTGTCAGCTTCTGGTCTGTGTTCCCTGAAGTCTTTGTTAGCTCCTGGTCTGTGTTCCCTAAGGTCTTTGTCAGCTCCTGGTCTTCGTACCATAAACTGTTTGTTGGCATCTTGTCTATGTTTCCTAAAATTTTTATAAGTGACGTTCTGTGTTTCCCAGAAGTTTTTGCTAGCCTCTGCTGTATTTGCTAACGTTTTTAATAGGCTCTGGTCTATGCGTTCCTAAAATTTTTGCTAGCCTCTGCTCTATTTGCTAACGTTTTTAATAGGCTCTGGTCTATGTGGCCTAAAGTTTTGCTAGCCTCTGGTCTATGTTTCCTAAAATTTTTGTTAGTGCCTGGTCTGTGTTCCCAAATTTTTGTTAGCCTCTGCTTTATTTCCTAACGTTTTTGATAGCCTCTGGTTTATGTTTTCTACAGGTTTGTTTCCCGGTGTCTGTGTTCCCAGATCTATTTCCTAGCTTGGTGTTCTGCTGATCCTAGGTCTGTGTTCCTCTGTTTCCCTAGGACTGTGTTCCCTAGGTCTGTTGGCTAGCTATGTGTTCTGTTTCCCCGGTCTGTTTCCCAGATCTGTGTTCTACAAGTCTGCCTCCGAGGTCTCTGTTTCCCAGCTCTGTTTCCCAGGTCTGTGTTCCCCAAGTCTGTTTCCTGGCCCTGTGCTCCAAGGTCTGTTTCCTAGCTCTGTGCTGCTCAGGTCTGTTTCCCAGGTCTGTGTTTACCAGGTCTGTTTCCTGGCTCTGTTTTCTCCGGGTCTGTTTCTTAGGTATATGTTCCCCAGGTCTGTTTCCTAGTTGTATGTTCCCCAGGTCTGTTTCCTGGCTCTGTGTTCCCTAAGTCTGTTTCCCAGGTTTGCGTTCTACAAGACTGTTTCCAAGGCCTGTGTTCCCCAGGTCTGTTTCCCAGGTCTGTGTTCTGCCATCTGTTTTTCTAGGACTTTGTTCCCCAGGTCTGTTTCCTAGGTCTGTGTTCTGCCATCTGTGTTTTCTAGGACTTTGTTCCCCAGTCTGTTTCCTAGGCCTGTGTTTCCCAAGATGTGTTTCCTACGTTTGTGTTCACTAGGTCTGTTTCTCAAATCTGTGTTCTGCAAATCTGTTTTTAGGTCTGTTTTCCCCAGGTTTGTTTTGCTAGGTCTGTTTTTCCTAGGTCTGTGTTCCCCGGGTCTGTTTCCTACGTCTGTGTTCCACAAGTCTGTTTCCTAGCTCTGTGTTCTCCGGGTCTGTTTCCTAGGTCTATTTTCTAAGTCTGTGTTCCCTGGGCTTGTTTCCTAGGTCTGTGTTCCACAGGTCTGTTTCCTAGGCCTGTGTTCCACAGGTCTGTTTTCCTAGGTCTGTTTCTAGGTCTGTGTTCCCAGGTTTTTCCCCCGATCTGTGTTCTGCAGGTCTGTTTTCTAGGTCTGTGTTCCCTAAGTGCGTTCTGTAGGCCTTTATTTTAGCCTTTTAACTTCAACTTTTTTTTCCTCGATTTGTGTTCTACAGGGCTGTACGTAGGTCCATAACCCCCAGGTTTCTGTTCCAATTTCAGTATTTCCCCAGTATTGTTTACTGGCTTTCTGTTCTAGGTCTGTGTTCCCTAGGTCTGTTTTTCCCTAGGTCTGTGTTCACAAAGTCTGCTTCCTCGGTCTGTTTCCAAGGTCCGTTTTCCTAGGTCTGTTTCTCAGTATCTGTTTCCCCGGTCTGTTTCGTCAAGGTCTCTTTCCTGGGTCTGTGTTTCCCTAGGTCTGTTTCTTAGGTCTGTGTTCCTAAGGTCTGTTTCCTCGGTCTGTTTCCAAGGTCCGTGTTCCCAGGTCTGCTTTCTAGGTCTGTTTTCAAAGGTCTGTTTTCCCGGTTTATTTTCCTTAGGTCTGTTTCCTAGTTCTGTGTTGCAAAGGTCTGTTTCCTAGATCTGTTTCCTAAATTTGAATCCTAGGTCTGTTTTCCCACAGGTCTGTTTCCTAGATCTGTGTTCCACAGGTCTGTTTCCTAGATCAGTGTTCCACATGTCTGTTTCCTAGTCTGTTTCTAGGTCTGTGTTCCACAGGTCTGTTTCCTAGGTCTGTGTTCCACAGGTCTGTTTCCTATGTCTGTGTTCCACACAGGTATGTTTCCTAGGTCTGTGTTCCACAGGTCTGTTTCCTAGGTCTGTGTTCCACAGGTCTGTTTCCTAGGTCTGTGTTCCACAGGTCTGTTTCCCTAGGTCTGTGTTCCACAGGTCTGTTTCTTAGGTCTATCTTCCACAAGTCTGTTTCCTAGGTCTGTGTTCCACAGGCCTGTTTCTTAGGTCCGTATTGCACAGGTCTGTGTTCCGTAAGTCTGTTTTGTAGGTCTGTGTTCCCAAAGTCTGTTTCTAAGGTCTGTGTTCCACAGGTCTGTTTGCTAGGTCTATGTTCCACAGGTCTGTTTTCTAGGTCTGTGTTCCCTTGGTCTGTTTTTCTTTTTTTCTTTCCAGTTTTTGTTTGTCCCGGCTCTGTGTTTTTTCAGAGTCATGTTTACCTGTCTATATTTAGATGGAACTGTGTTCACCCCGGTTTGTGTTTGTTCCAGATATATGCTTTCTGCATGCACAAACCCACAGGACAGTCTGGCACCCTGGCACACAGACAGACGACACATTTGTGAAGAGAGAGAGAGAGAGACAGAGACAGAGACAGACACAGAGAGAGACAGACAGAAACAGACAGACCAGACAGAGAGACAGGAGAGACAGACACAGACAGAGAGACAGACATACAGAGAGAGAGAGAGAGACGGAGACAGAGAGAGAGAGAGAGAGAGAGAGAGACAGACAGACAGGGAGAGACAGAGACAGAGAGACAGACATACAGAGAGAGAGAGAGAGAGAGAGAGAGAGAGAGAGAGAGAGAGAGATCGAGAGAGAGAGAGAGAGAGAGAAGCTCAGAAGCGGAGAAATACAGACCCAAAAACATCTGTGATTATTATCGAACATCGACCTGGGAGGGTTTGAGGAGGATTAAAACGTTGGTAAGACTTAGGTCAGCAGAAAGAAGCACAGACCTGGATGGAACATAGTTTTGGGGAATAATTATAGGCCTCATGGAACATAGAGCAGGAGAGACGTAGCCCCTGACGAAAACAGAGATGGGGGAACAGAGCTGTAGAAGAGAAGGGAAGGGAGAGGGATGGGAACGAATACATGTGCACACGAAGGCAACATAGACCGATAGTTTCGTCATCGTACCTAGTCACCTGACCCGGACGCGAGAAGAGCAGGTTTTTTTTTTGTTATTGTTGCTGTTGTTGTTGTTGTTGTTGTTGTTGTTTTTTTGTTTGATTGTTTTCCTGGCGTTTAGATAGAAGGGGGGCTCAGATACTTGCGTTTAAGTGGAGCACTCTTTTTCTCTCTCTCTCTCTCTCCTCTCTCTCTCTCTCTCTCTCATCTCACTTCTCTCAAACAAATTACTCTGTCTCACTCTCTCTCTCTCTCCTCTCTCCTCTCTCTCTCTCTCTCTCCATGCTTGTTTGCTT
>JADBJO010000265.1:622500-627500 GCA_016801955.1 Conus betulinus | reverse complement strand
CAGACCAGAAAAAAGAGAGAAAGGAAGAAAACCTATAGGAAAGAATGTAAGATGAACAAAAGATGATCAATGAAGGGAAATAGTCAAAAAAATAACTATCAAGGAATAAGATATAAGAACGCGAACGAAAGTTGAAAAATGAAAAAAAAAAATTGACAACGGAAACAAAAAAAAAAAAAAAAAAAAAAAAAAAAAAAAATGAAAAAAAAAAAAAAAAAAAAACGGCAAAAAAAAGTGAAGTGAACCAAAGAGATTTAGCCATTGTTGAAAAGGAAAGAAGAAAAAGAAGACAGAAGAAGAAATCATATTTTGTGAACAAGTTGATGCTGAAGCAGGCAGGCAGGAACCGAACATAGGAAGGAGAAACCGAAAACATTGTTTGTTGTTACAAGTGTACAAAGAAATAATGACGCTGAGCTCTCGAGAAGAAAGGAGACAACAAGAAAGAAGAAGACAAACAAAAGTGAACAAAAGGAAGATTTGTAAAAATGAAGAAGAAGAAGAATAATTGAAAAGTTGATGCTGAGCAGGAAACCGCACATGTGTCAAAGATAATGACGAGAAGAGACAGAAGAAGAAGAAGGAAGACAGAAGGAAGAAGAAAGAAGAAGAGGACGAAGAAGAAGAAGAAGAAAAAGAGGAAAGAAGAAAGAAGAGGAAAGAAGAAAGTGAAAAAAAACGAAGAAAGTGAAAAAGAGGGATAATAAGGTTATAAAGAAAGAATGAAAAGAAAAGAAGTTTTGAAAATAAAAACTAAGAAGAATGAAGGAAGGAGTTTTCCATGAGAAAAGACCGAAAAAAAAAGAAGAAGATAATGATGAACAAGAAGAAGTACGTAAAAAAAAGGATTGAAGGTATTTGCAAAAGAAGAGAGTGAAAAAAGAAGGAAGAAGAAGAAGAAGGAGCAGAAGAAGGAGAAAGAGGAGAAGAAGAAGAAAGAAAAGAAGAAGAAGAAGAAAGAAGAAGAAGAAAGAAGAAGAAAAGAAGAACAAAAGGAGAAGAAGAAGAACAAGGAGAAGATGATGATGATGATGATGATGATGATGATGATGATGATGACGAAGACGATCTATAAAGAACAAAGCAAATATATGTAAGTAAGTGGAGTAAGTAAATAAATAGATAATCAATCAATCAATACAATAGATAGCAAATAAATAGATAAGTAATGAATAAATGAATGAGTAAATGAATATATAAATAAGTAAATATATAAGTGATAGAGAAACGATGAATATGATAGAAAAGGTTTTTAAAAAGTACATACAAAATTAAGGGAAGAAGAAAAAAGAGCCAAAAGCGTAGATTAGATATTCAAGAAAAAGAAGAACACGGGGCAGGGGGGGGGGGGGGGGGGGGGGGGGGGGGACGCCCGCGGGGGGGGGGGGGCGGTGGGGGGGGGATAAACGGGGGGATTTTGATGAAGAAGATGAAACGTAGGGGGAAAAAGATAACGATGATAAAGAAAGGGGAACGACGACGAAAGATAAGAAAATCCCCGCGAACGAGAAGAAGAAAGAAGAATCGAAGACGAAGAAAGAAGAAGAGAGAAAGAAGAAGAACGAAGATGAAGAGAAGAAGAAGATGATGAAGAGAGAAAGAGAAGAAGAAGAAGAAGAAGAAGAAGAAGAGTGATGGTGGTGATGATGAGAATGATGACGATGACGATGATAATGAGAGAAAAAAACTGGTGATGATGGCGAACATTGATGTGACGATGATACTAACGACAGGAACGAAAAACCAACAACAACAACAACGACGACAACAACAACAACGACGACAACAACAACAACAAAAAACAACAACAACAACAACAAAACAACAACAAACAAACTAATCAAACTAATCACGAACACAAAACAAGCAAACCAGAACTCCAGCGAGTAAGGGGAGTAACTCGTCGAGTTCAGGTCACCTTTCCTGTATTTTCTGAACGTGCAAGAACTGTTTCTATTATCTGTCCTTTGATCGCTTCGTCCAGGCCCACCTCTGACCTTTCGTTTCGTTCTTTCTTTTTCTTTTTTTTTTCTTTTCTTTTTATTTCTTACCTCCCCCCCCCCCCCTTCCCCCCTGCTTTCCTCCTCCTGCCTGATGTTCAATCGATAATAACAAGAAAGGAGGAAATGTCACGGTGGAGATCATCACTTCTTCGACCCTCTTTGACTATTCAAGGAAAATTGGCACCCCCTGCAGAAAATACCTACCGGATAAATAGATAGATAGACCGACAGACAGTAGGTAGGTAGACAGATACTCTCTCTTCTCTCTCTCTATCTCTCTCTCTCTCCTCTCTCTCTCTCTGACTCGTTATCTCTCTCTCTCTCTCTCTCTCTCTCTCTCTCTCTCTCTCTCTCTCTCTCTCTCTCTCTCTCTCTCTCTCTCTCTCTCTCTCTCTCTCTCTGTCTCACTCTCTCTCTCTCTCTCTCTCTGTGTCCTGTAAAATGCAGTTAAAAAAAAAAAAAAAAAAAAAAAACACACGTTAAAAACATAAATCATCATCACCATCATCATCAGCAGCAGCAGCATCAACATCAACATAGACAATGAACCAGTGTCATTTTCAATGGGTATTCTCCCTTTCTTTTTTTCCCCCCATTCTTTTTTCTTTCTTTCTTTGGCACCATGTCGATCGTCGTACTTGCTGATGATTGAAGTGCCACTGCCTGTCGGTTTGCTTGCCTATGGCACCCTCACTACTTTCATTTACAGTCTTACTAAATTATACTACGTGATAGCTACCACATGTAATCATCCATTTACTACTTCACTCCTCGCCAATACTCGTTAACTCGTTTCGTGCGTATGGCGACAGAAAATGCCCGGCGGGGGTCAGATTTGGCAGGGGAGGTTGAGTCTGGTGTGTGCTGCGCTGGGGTCGCTAAAATAAAACCAGCTGACGTTAGCTGTTGTGGGCGTACCGCTACATTGTTTTCTTTTCTTTTTATGGTCATTTCCTTGCTTCAAAAGATCATAATAAATAATTTTCTGCGTAAAAGGAAATGTGTTTTCTCTCCGAATTTGGGAATCTTGTACCATTGATGATGATGATGATGACGACGACGAATAGTATTATCACCATTATTATTTTCACGTTGTAGGAGTTTCAGACACTTCACTATAAACTCTTTTTCTTATCCCCCTTTTTTTTTTTTTTTTTTTCTTTTTTCTTTCTTTCTTTCTTTTTTTCCCTTTTTTTGTTTTGCCTCTTGAAGTATTCTGAGTTTGATCATCGTCAAAACAGCAATGTTAACTCACAACTCTGTCACTCACAGGCGCACTTCGGGTCTTCACCAAAGGTCACCATCAGTGCCAGGAGGGAAACAGCATTGTTATTTTTAGCCTGTGTGTGTCTTCCAGGGTCAGCTGCTCTATGAACAACATGGCAACCAGACTGAACTGTTGTTGTCATTGTCAAGGGGCATAACTCCTTTAGTGGGTGGAGGGTGGGGTGGGGGGGGGCTGACTTCCAAATGGCTTACCTACCCTCTTGGGGACGCAGGGGGCATTTTCAGTATGATTAACTCCCCTGTCTTCTGAAAGTTCTGTGCTAGTTACTTCCTCTCTTCTACCACTGGCTTTGATTCTCAGTCTTTTTTTTTTTCGTCTACAGTTTGTCTCCCTTTGTTGACCACTTTCCTGTGTTAGTTATGTAAACTCTTGTACACTTCTCTCTCTCTCTCTCTCTCTCTCTCTCTCTCTCTCTCTCTCTCTCTCTCTCTCTCTCTCTCTCTCTCTCTCTCTCATGTCCTGAACTGCTTTCTTGTTTGTTTCTTTTTCAGAATGTCAACTTGTTTTTTCTTTTTTCCCCCCTTTTTTCTGGACCATGCCGCTAATCACTTACCGGAGTTTAGCTCTTGGAACAGAATGGGAGGTAATTCTGGTTCAGGTCCAGAATCACCCCCTGCCCCCTCTCCAGCCTCAAATTCAGGTGCAGTGTTCTTTAAATCGTGTGTGTGTGGTGTGCGGGGGGGGGGGGGGGGGGGGACACTTTGATTAATTTTGAAGCGAGGGAATAATTTTGGAACCAAGGAGAGGGGAGGGTGGGGGGGGTGGGAGGTGGGGATCGTTTGGATTTACTCCTAGGGGTGAGTTTGGACATGTGCCCTATGACACACATACATACATACACGCGCGCGCGCGCGCGCGCACACACACACACACACACACACACACACACACACACACACACACACCACACACACACACACACCACCAAACGCATAACTACTCATATATCTATGGACTCCACTTCACACACTTGCATCACTTCATTGATGCACACGCACCAGAACACATACCTTTACAGTTAAAAAAAAACCAAAAAAAAAACAAACAAACAAACAAACAAAAACTGGGGTCCCGATAGATTCAAAGTCTTATCTCGGTTGATGTGTGTTTGGTCATTTGTGGTTTGTCATTGGAAAGGCCCAGCAGGAGTCTGCCTCAATGTCTGGGAGTCCTGGCGACTAATCACGGAGCGTTACACCGGAAACAATGCAAGAGTTTTGGGCCGAAAACTACACAGAGGTTGACGCCAATGGTCTACAATTTAACTTCGTTTCCATTTGTTTATTTATTTATTTATTTATTTTACTTCAGATGGCGAGTGATTCGCCGCGGTTGCATGTGAAGAGACTGACTCGTCAAGAGACCGCCGTTGGGAAATTTTTAATCAGAGAACAGTCTGACAGCGAGGGGGTTAACATGGCACCAGTCGCTGGTGACAGTATTATCTGGACATCATTTTTTTTCTTTGTTTTCTCTACATACCTAATAAATACCACGCGGGGGAAAAACAAAAGTGTAGCATTGTCACAAAGAAAATGGATGTGTTTTTTCTTGTAGAGCAGTGCCGTTAAGACCTTTTTGATGCCTGGAAACTTCCGTAGATTTCGTTGTCGCTGCCGCTGAGTTGTGTGTCTTCGTCGATGGGGTTACCTGAGAGTGTCTTTGGCAAAGGGTGAAAATACCAGAGTCCCACCACCAGTCTGTGTGTG
>JADBJO010000265.1:617500-620000 GCA_016801955.1 Conus betulinus | reverse complement strand
CACATCAGTACCTTTGACAAAACACTCGTTTTAGACCTTTAAAGACTTCGCAACGACAAAAATAATGAATGTCTGTATACATATATGTAGGCAATAAATCAATCCTGAGCCATGAGTAGTGAATTTGGCATTCACCTAACTTGTAGACACCGTACTGAATATTATCACCTCCGCCCAAACGGTTACGTTTTCTCCCCGTTTCTGTTGGTATGTTTGTCTGTCAGTAAGATTACGCAAAGACTTCTGTACCCATCAGAACGAAAACTAGGTAGCTAGATAGAATCTGGATGAAGACATTCGTGTTCCATTTGGTTGTGTGGATCCGTCCGTTGGATCGGGGTCAATGGGCGAATACGCTATCTGTTCAGTAACCCCAGAGCTTATTCTAACGAAGGTCGGTGGACAGATTGGACGGAAGGTGAGCGAAGGACAACCCCGTTGAATTTGGGGGGGGTCCGTGTTGTAAATTCAGATCAAAAGTCTGATGCTGTATCCGTTCACCATGATTGTACAGTAACTCTTGAGCTTATTTCAACGAAACTTGGGTGCACAGATCGGACGGAAGGTTCTAAGCGAAGGACAACCCCGATCAGTTTGGGTATGGGTCCGTGCCGTTGATACGGGTCGTCGGGGCGGATGCGATATCCAATCGGCAAGACTGCCTGAACTGATTTTAAACCAAAAAAAGTGGTGGAAAAAAAAAATATGGACCCAAGGACAAAGCCGTTCAATCTGGATCAGAGCCCATGTCGTGGGAATGGGAACAAAGGGCAGATACATTGGCATCCGTTCAGGAAAAACTGGACAGTAACTCTTGAACAGATTTCAACAAAACGTGGTGGAAAGATCAAATGTGGCCCAGGAAGGAAGCCCGTGAAAATAGGATGTGCATCCATGATGCGGATCCGGGATCAAATAGTGGAGCCAGGATCTTTTTGACTTCGGCGGAGGTTTGCGTTTCTCCCCGAGTACCCTTTTAGTTATGAAATTTTGTAGTTACTGTTTTTGTTTCTTCCTTGTTGTTGTCATTGATGTTCTGCTCTCCTCCCCCCTCCCCCCCCCCACCCCCACCCCTTTGTGGAGGGGAAAGAAGTGGTAGTAAAAGGTGGGTGGGGCGGAGTGGGGGGTGTGATCTCATCCTCCATACCCCTCTCAGTGATTTTTTTCCCGTTTTTTTTTCCTCCTCATGTTTTTTTTTTTCCGTTTTCCTCACGTCATCTTCCATACCATTTCGGTGGCGTTATTCTCATCAGCTCATTCCACCACTGAAACCACCACCACCACCAAAACCACCACCACCACCTCTCCCAACCACCCCCACGTCCACCCCATCACCCACGCCTTCGCCTTCGCACCCATGCTCCCCCTTCCCCTCCCTCGCCCCGCCTCCTCAACCACATCGGAGCTAGGTCACAGTCTGCGAGGGGGCCATCAGCAGCCAGAGAGAGATGGTCAAAGCAGCAGCAAATTAGCTGTGGCTTGCCGTGATGCGTCCATACCAGCCTCTAAAGCACCCACCCGAGGCCTAACATTGACTGCCTCCGATCCAATATCTACGCAAGGGAGGGCACCATTACTAGCCTCCCCACTGATGATAATAATCACTGCCGAGTGAGTGGGCGTCTTCCATCCTCCTCCCACCCCCTCCCCCCGCCTCCCTCTCCTCTCCTCCCTACACCACCCTCCCTCGTTACCTTCACCCTCCCCCACCCGCCACGCTTGTTCCTCTGTTCCCTGCGAAGAGGCTGCTACGCAAAATTTTGTCGAGTCAGAAGACTGACGAGAACTATCCATAAATGTTGATTTTGTTTGGGGAGAGGTGGTGGGTGGTGTGGGTTGGAGGGGAACGAGGGGGCGAGTGGCAGTATTATTTGTTCATTGAGAGTACAAACGTCGTGCGTTAATTCGCCTAGACTACAAGCTCTAAGCGCTTGACAAACCACGCTCTCCTTTACGCAAGGGACTGCCTACACGGACAAAGCCGACTGAAGAGCTGCCTGCCGCCGCTATACTCAATCATTTCCTGTGTAGTCATTCAGTCAAATATCACTCACTCCGTTTGTTCACTCAGTTTTTCCATTTTGCTCAGAGGATGCGTGCTATGCATATACTTGTCGTCCATATACCTAAGACCAAACTGATAATCTCCTCCTCCGAAATTACTGATGGGATTTTACGTACGTGCATCATTTAACGCGATTTCACACACGGAACTTTAGTTTAATGTCTCATTCGAAGGACTTTTTCGGGAAAATGGAGTCAGAACAAGCGTGAGCACCACCAGGGGGAAAATCGCCCTGTAGGCCTACCAAAACATCCCAACAGTAAATTCGAACCCGCAACCCCCCCAGGATCACCGGCCAGGATCAAACAGAGAGCAGGAGGATTTGACTTTTCGTTTTGCTTTAAGTGATCAGGGAGGATAAGGATGATGAAAATGGTGCTATGGTCCGAGACTGCATGACTGGGTAGTGATCGTTTCTTTGTTTCTATTCATAAT
>JADBJO010000265.1:550000-612500 GCA_016801955.1 Conus betulinus | reverse complement strand
CAGAAGTGACTGAACAAAGCGGCAGTGCGGAGTCTTCTGTGACTGGGCTACTCTACGCGACCTGATTGCTGGCTAGCTGTCTTGCGGACCGTTGTTGATTTTCAGTGAAACTGGAAGATGAGACAACCCTGAGCGTAGCTATTGATGGAGGAACGAGCTGTGGGAGTAAGGCGACTGTCAATGAGGGCACAGGAAATGGGACAGCGAGAAAAAAAAAATTATGAATTGAAAAACAAAAGCAAACCCTGAACAAATAGATAAATTACAGTGCTGCCAAACATTGAACTGTTCTTCGCTTGGGGCATCTGTCAGGATGAGCCAAGCACCGTTAGAAGCAAAGCGAAATCACACACACACACACACACACACACACACACACACACACACACACACACACACACACACACACACACACACACACACATATATATATATATATATCACCATATGCCACCATATATCACCACTGCCACCCACCACCAACCAACCACCAACCAACCAACAAACAAACCAATCAATACCACCAGGTGCCAGGATCTATTTGTCAATGTTGCTGCTGCGACGGCCAGGGTAACTTTGGTGCCACACAAGGCCGAAGAAGAAGAAGAAGAAGAAGAAGGGGGGATAGATAAGAAGAAAAGAGAAGAAGAAGAGGGGGGATAGATAAGAAAAAGAAAAAAAAAAGACGCATCCCTAAGGAAATGCCGAGACACGAGACGAATCAATATCTGGCAGTGGTGTGGTCCGTCCCTATGAAAAGACCTCGTGCTGCTCATGCAGGCCAATAAGGATGTGCGCCGGCTCCCTCTGCTCTTCGTTTACATGTACACTGTCTTGGAGTCCTGCTCTAAATGTCGGAGAAGTCAGACTGGTGGTGGTGGTGGTGGTGGTGGTGGTACTATCATCATCATCACCATCGCCATCGCCACCATCATCATCAGTAAATGTAGTCATCATCATCGTCGTCGTCGTCTTCATCGTCATCATCATCATCATCATCATCATCATCATCATCATCATCATCATCATCATCATCTCGTCGTCTTCTTTTGTCTTCTTCTTCTTCTTCTTCTTCTTCTTCTTCTTCTTCTTCTTCTTCTTCTTCTTCATCTTCATCATTCATCATCATCATCATCGTCGTCTCTCTTCTCTTCTTCTTCTTCTTCTTCTTCTTCTTCTTCTTCTTTCGTTGTTGATGTTACTGTCATTGTTGTTGTTGTTGTTGTTGCCAGCAGCAGCAGCAGCGACAACAAAATCCTCCTCCACCTCCTCTTCCTCCTCCTCCTCAGCATCATCATCATTACCATTATCAATGTCATCATTTTAGTTTCCAGCTGGTTTTCTTCAACGCTGTGACAGCCCTGATATGGCCCTTTGCAGTCGGCTGGGCTATAAACAACTTGTCTATCTCTCTCCTATCGGCTGGTATTCAAAGAGTTAATCGCCGTATTCCTATAGGCATGCATTTTGCCTTGACTCCTCCAAGACCATTGGACAGAAAGCAGTGAAACGGTTGGCCACATGTTGGTGATGGACGACAAAATAGACTGGACTAGCAATAACACCTGTGCCCTGTTAAACATGATTTAATAAAGGTGGTAAAGATGCCTGACTGGCCGATCATCCCGTCAAAGCACTCCTTCAACCTTGGACGAGAACAACCATCATTTTTTTTGTTAAATCATACTTCAGTTATGACAATGGCGTCCCGGCAAGGAGACACTAACCCTGCGCACGCGCCAATAGCATTGCCCACGCAATGAATTAATACTGTGCTTTGCACTGGGTATTCCGTTACAGCGTTGCGTTCAGACATGGAACAAAGTTCCACTGGTTCTACAGGCATTGACCATGCACGCTGACACTCCTAGCAGAGTTTACTGACTGAAGATCCATCCCTATTGTTGCCGAATCCTGTGACGATCGGACAGTCAGGAAAGAATACCCTGCTCTGCTCGTCAATGTCTCGTCTATGTCCTGTAAGGTTAACTCCCCTCGGCACGAAAGTTGACGGCAATGCTCGGCGAATGCAGACAGACCTTCATCCTCAAAAGCCTTAGGCTAAGAAGAAGTCAGTCTCTCTATCCAGAATGGAAAAGCGGAACATTTTTTTTTTGTTTTTCTTCTTTAATTCAAAGAGCCCATTCTTCTTTTTACTGAATTCCTGAGGATCATCTTGGAGTTCCGTATGGTTCTGTGGTGCGGTAATAAAAATGGGCAGAATGGTTTCGTCTGTAATGAGTCTTGACTGAAGAGATACTCGCGCAGGGAGATTGTTGATGTAGATAGGAAAGAGGCATAGCCAAGACACAGATCTCTGGTGCGGGATCTCGTATCTGCATGATTATAAAGTCTGATGTGTCTCTATGGCTCACTGTCAAAATAAGGACTACTGCCTTAGAGACATCAAGAGAGGATAGAGATCGGGACGCTCAATGATCCAGCTTCTTAAATGGTGTTCAAGATGACCGGCAGTGTCTCAACTCCATGGGTATTCAGATCGATATCTGCCTTTTGAGTGTAGCTTTGTCGTGATGCACTGCTCACTGAACACTGCGGAAGTCTGCAAGCAACATCACCAGACAAGCCCTAACATGGAACTCCCAAGGAAAACGAAAAAGAGGTCGGCCAAGGAACACCTGGCGCAGGGACATGGAGGCAGACATCAGGAACATGGGGATGACTTGGAACCAGCTGGAGAAAAGAGAGCCCTGGACAGGGATGCCTGGAGGTCCTTGGTTGGCGGCCTGTACCCCAGGAGGGGTAATAGGCGATGATGATGATGATGATGATGCTGATGATGATGATGATCTGATGATGATGTGATGATGATGACTGACCTCTGTTTGTTGTTTGTTTTTGTTCAGTGTAAGCTGCCCTGTGTTGAAGACTGTTGAAACGGTTTTCTAATGCCTTAGCTTTTGTGGAAGGATCAGTGATGCATTCATTTGATTTGAGGGCAGGGATGTCAGAAGTGTTGATCATTGATGCTTGATCGTTGATATGTCCGAAATCTTTTCAGGCTTTATCTGGAGCTCTCATCTGCCTCAGCTTCAATATGGCAACTTAACTATGTCCTTCAGCACGTCCAAAACTTTGGAGCAAGACTAATTTTCATTGCTCTCTTCAGAGAGCACACACATGCTCTTCCGCGCAGTCATCGTTGTCGGTCAATGTTTGGATTTCATATAACATCTCCTGCCTCTGATTCAATGCCATCAGCTTTGGCACTCCAGCCTATCCTTCAGACCTGCGACATTCCTACTATCAAGTTCGAGTCCTTTGCTGTTTTGCTGACTCCTTGCTCCTAAGATCGTCTCCAATCCATTCACAAAAACGAAGGGTGAACGTTCCTTCTCTTTATTTGCTCCTTGAACTTGGAATTCTCTACTAAATGAAATCAGGGATTCGTATCTTTTCCAGCCTTCAAATTAGAACAAATGTCTTTTTTTTAACTCTCAGTGTCAGTAATTTGTTGTTTTATGTCAGGGTTGTAGACTAAGGCTAAGTTTGTTTATGAATGTGTGTGTGTGTGTGTGTGTGTGTGTGTGTGTGTGTGTGTGTGTGTGTGTGTTTACCCCCCCCCCCCCCCCCCTTCCGTCCGCCCCCCCTCCATGCTGGTAGTGCATACTTAATACTATGTACTTGGGTGTGTGTGTGGGGGCGGGGGGAGGGCGGGGGAGGGGGGGGGGGGTAAATGCAGGTACGAATAAGGGAGGATGTTGTTTCTCTCTGTCTGTCTGTCTGCCTTTCTGTCTGTCTGTCTGTCTCTCTCTCTCTCTCTCTCTCTCCTCTCTCTCTCTCTGCTCTCCGCTCTCTCTCTCTCTCTCTCTCTCTCTCTCTCTCTCTCTCTCTCTCTCTCTCTCTCTCTGTTGCGAGAGGAGGGAGTGGGGAGTAGTATGACGGGAGGAAATTGAAGGGGGTGTCGTACGGCTGTAAAGCAGTCAGAGCTATTTCAGGATTTGCGCTGAATAGAAACTGGCATCAGTATCATGATATCTCCGAGTGTTGGCATTACTGAGCCTTCTTCTGTCCTAGTTTCGTCATTCCGATTTCTGGCAGTCGATTTTTAGACTTAAATTGCCTCTCGTTTCGGTTTCCTGTAATTGTATGTGTGTGTGTGTGTGTGTGTGTCTGTGTGTGTCTGTGTGTGTGTGTGTGTGTGTGTGTGTGTGTGTGTGTGTGTGTGTGTGTGTGTGTGTGTGTGTGTGTTTCCTAAATCAATCCCTTAATGGCAGGCGTAATCCAGGGCCGTGAGTTCTTGCGGCATGAGATTTTGGAGTGGGTGCCCCCTCGGCATACTGTTCTTGATGGTAGTCTTTGAATTTCTGTGGAGCAATACCCAATGTTTCAACACTCTGTTTAGAGACTCCTGTCTCTCTTCAGACGTTCCGACTGGCTTGACTGCAGAGGGGTTTGGGATATGCGGATACATGTCCTTTAGCTTCAGGTCGGTCTGACCTGTACTCAAAGTACACTAGGCAGTGGTCGGAGACTCCAAGAACATTCTTTAAACATTGGACGAGCCTAGGCAAGTTGTTGTGGACTAAATCGAAGGAGGTTGCCCACTCTTGTCAGTTCAAGAACTAGGCCCGGTATCATCATAAATGCAGCTAGTGAGGGGTTTTCATATTTATGATATACATTTTCCCATTTATTTCATCTCTTTTTTTTTCCCTCTCAATTTCAAATCTTTGCCAAATCATTACTATAATGATGGAAGAATTGTTAACCTGCACTTGTTTTTCCCCCACTACTTCATTGTTCAGCATTGTCTTGTGGAAAGTTTCGATGGAGTGTTGAACGGATTTTGTCTGGTTTTGAGCTCCAGGCATGTCCGGCCTCAGTCCTGGCAATGGGATATAGTTCGCCAGTGTGGACTTACAGAGCTCGAGCTGTGTTTCAGGATGAACCGTGTTGGGCTTGGGAAATCCTAATAAATGACATTTGATTCACACCACAAGGAGGGCGCGGAGGCTCATGTTCAGAATTTCCCAAGGGGCCTCACTGCACCATGTTTGTTAGGTCATGAAGCTGCAGTACACAGAGTTAAAAAGTAACTGAATCAGTAAAACCAGACATCATCATCATCATCATCGTCGTCGTCGTCGTCGTTGTCATCGCCATCGCCATGATGATCATGGTCATGATCATCATCATTATCATCATCATCATCATCATCATCATCATCATCATTATTATCATTATCGTCATCGTCGTCGTCTTCGTTGCCGTCATCATCATCGTCATCATCATCATCATCATCATCATCATCATCATCATCATCACCCTCACCACCACCACCACCACCACCACCATCACCACATCATCATCATCATCATCTGCATACATCTGCGCTTAAACTAAACAATACCTAAGCGCGTACAAATACTATGAGAAAGAGACAAGGCGGGCGCGGGGAAGGGGGTGGGGGGGAGTGGGCGATATGACTGTTTCGGCGACAAGTGGAAAATACACAATGTAGACGCACCGCCGACAGACCCCAAAGTAGGTCAAGCACTCACTCACACACACGTTGGTGTTTATACAGCCACTCCGGTTCATCCATCCAGCCATCCATCACTTCTCCCCCTTCCCCACGCCATGCACTTCGCCACCCCTCTCACTCCGAAATAGTTGAGTTTTACGTCCTCATAGCAAAAGCTTTTAGGGACATGTCTTTCGTTCACAGTAGTCTTTAAACCTCTGACTCCCATGCCGCCATCCTCATGTACTCCGAACACCCAACGCGCACGCGGCGCACACTATCACAGAGAGAGAGAGAGAGAGAGAGAGAGAGAGAGAGAGAGGCACACACGTATCCACCCCGTTCCCCCCACCCACCCCCCACCCATCTCTTCCCCCGCCCCCCTCTCCTCCCCTCTTTCTTTTTATGGCTTTGCCCCTTTTCCATCTACACTGAGATTACGCGCTCGCACGTGTGTGTGTGTGTGTCTGTGTGTGTGTGTGTGTGTGTGTGTGTGTGTGTGTGTGTGTGTGCTTGCGCGTGCGTGCTTGCGTCTGCGTGCGTGCTTGCGTGTGCGTGCGTGAGTGTGTGCGTGCGTGCGTGCGCGCGCGCTGTACAAACTTATGTTTCCAAGTAGCACACATGCCTCTGTTTCATGTCTTTTAACTTAATTTTTAGCAGTATTGATTCATTGTATTCGACCTGTTTCTTACTTCTTTACACTTTTCCCCCTCCCCTTTACCAGTTATATGGGGGGGGGGGGGGGGGGGGGGGAGGCCGTAAGATAAACTCTTTATCCTCACTAAAATGTTCGTACTTCTCGCTCCAGATCAAGAACATATTGACAAGTGTAATCAAACGACAGTACGTTCTACACGTATATGGTTACTCCCTCCACCCCCCCCTCTCCTCCCCCCCTCCCCCTCCCCCCTGCTCTCCTCTCTTCCTGCACAGTCGTCCTTCCCGGAACCTTTCCTCCTCCCCCTCAACAACATTTTGGCCACTGTAGACCTTTCCAAAGAAACTGGAGTCCCCACGCTCCCAACAGTTCATCGATGGAGGGCTCCGTCCCTGCACGTGGTGGTCTCGCCCTCGCTTGCTTTTGGGGATCGTTGAAGTTTCTTACCACTTCTGATCGACTGATGGCGGTACATATCAATCCACTTGTCACAGCAGTCTTGCCAGTAAGCTATGTTGCCGCGTATGTGTTCTACCTCCACGCTCGTTTCCCGTGACATCTGTATGCCAAGGGCAGTAAGGTCGACGTACGCAGGTGTGTATATATGGGACAGGGTATTTTTTTTTTTTTTTTTTTTTTTTCACACACACACACACATACACACACACAAACACACATGCACTTGTACGCACGCACGCACATGCACGCACGTACACGCACACACATACACACACACACGCACGAAATCGCACGCACGCGCGCGCGCACCCCCCCTCCCCCACCCCACCCCGCACACACACAACACACACACACACACACACACACACACACACACACACACACACACACACGCACACACACACACACAACACACATACACACAGTCACACACATACACAGACACACACACACACACACACACACACACACACACACACACACACACACACACACACACACACACACACACAAGCAAGCACGCACGCACGCACGCACGCACACCCACCTTGTGCCCCTATGTCTGAAAGATGTGACCTCTCCCCCCCTCTCTGTCTGTGTCTGTCTGTCTGTCTGACTGTCTGTCTGTTTGTCTGTCTGTCTGTCTGTCTCTCTCTCTCTCTCTCTCTCTCTCTCTCTCTCTCTCTCTCTCTCTGCCTGTCTTTTACACACACAGACACAGACACACACACACACACACACACACACACACACACACACACACACACGCACGCACGCACGCACACACACACACACACACACACACACACACACACACACACACACACACACACACATACACCTTCCCCTGCATTCAGACGAATGGCGGAATACTTTATCATCATATAACCGGAGAAGCTTCAGGTCTGGTGAGAAACACGAATAGTCGTGTAGAACAACGACAGTCGTCCCATACGTATGTCAGAAATAGGGCATTCATCACCGGCTTGATAACATACACAATATTTTACAGCATATATCCAGATACTTGTCTCTCTCTCTCTCTCTCTCTCTCTCTCTCTCTCTCTCTCTCTCTCTCTCTCTCTCTCTCTCTCTCACACACACACACAACACACACACACACACACACACACACACACACACACACACACACTCTCTCTCTCTCATCTATATTTACATTTAAGACACTTTGATTGAGAAGGAAACCTTGGCAGAAAGGGGACAACGTGTATAATATATAGTACTCGTGGAAGATAAATCAGCTATGGCTGTTCAAGTGCCGGACTGATTTTGGCATAAAAGTGCGTTTGGTTCGGAGTGTCTTGAAACATTTGCCTAGTTCATAACGTTTTTGCAAAAGGATGGCTGCTACTATTTAGAAAAAAAAAGTATGTATGGCTTTCTTTTTGCGTTCTGATTTCGTACGATTCATATTTACAGTCTCTGCAGATTTGTACGTGCACAAATGTCGCTAGACACTGAAAATCAATTGTTTGATATTTACCTCCTTTTTTTTTTTTTTTTTTTTTTGCTTTGTTTTATGGTTCATTTAAGTGTTAAAATGAAGAAAAGAAATCAAACTGACTGGGGAGACCCGACCCCCACACCATGCAATCATATACGGGCGGCATTTTTTTCCACAGTGAATATAATCAATTGTAAAGACCAACCTGTCTAAGATGTCATACAAAACACACATGGGTAACACACACACACACACACACACACACACACACACACACACACACACACACGCACGCACGCACGCACACGCATGCACGCACGCATGCACGCACACACACGTGTACACACACACACACACACACACACACACACACACACACACATACACACACACACACACACACACACACACACACACACACACACACACACACACACACACACAGTGCCGCAACGTCGGTACACGATGTCACCCGGAAAGACATTCTGCAGCGGGGTGACATTTTGTACGGTTGCGTCGTTACAGAATGTCACCAGGTGACAATTTGTACAGTGGTGACAACCACTGGGGGGCTGTCTCTCGACCTCCACATGACATGATTGCTCCTCAGTGTAGGAGTGATGCTACTGTGAGAAATAAGAGCCCCCCCTTCCCCCCCCCCCCCCCCCCCCCCCCCCCGCTCCGTGCCCTCCTCCGCATCCCCACATGCCCATACCTCTACCCTTCATCCCGTACCCCCTCCCTTCTCCCGTCCCCCTCCCTTCGCCTCCAAAATCTTTTTTTCCTCTCCCTCTTGTTCGCCCTTTAACACTAATTCTAAGGGAAGTCACTGAGGCGCCACACTGAAGGACAATTCAACAGGTTCCTCCAGTTTTGTCGCTTGCGTGTCAAGGCTAGGGTGAGTGCGCAAACGCTTAAACCTGCGGAGCTGTTTGTCCATCGTCTTCTTCTGTCTTTTTCTCCGTCCTCCGTCTTTAATAGCTTCCTGGACTTAGTAAAGCCACTGGAACTTGATACAGGGCCATACCAAAATACTTTTCTGTCTGTCTGTCTGTCTGTCTTTTTCTTCTTTTTTTTTTTTATTACAACAGATTTTCATAACATCCGAAGTGCTACTTGATGGTTTAATGAATTGTTCGTTGGTGATATGATCAGTATATCTGATGTTCAGTATCATGTGATGACACCGCATTCCCTATGGTTTGGATTTTTCTTTCCAGATCCGCTGTGAGAATGCAGGTCATGTGTACATACAGGAAGATCGAATACATCAGTGCCCGCAGGAACTTGAGCATGTGTTTCCTGGAGAAGTTATTTTCCACACAGGTTTTAGTCTGGACTTTGCAGATGTCCTTTTGCCCTTGGGAGGATTTCTAGTGTAGATCCTCATCGCTGAAGATATATTTCAAACAAGGGAAAACTGTTGAACAGTGACAAGCCTCTGTCATGGACAGTGACATCAGCAATGATGGTGGTGTGGCTGGCCATGAAGTTTGTCTTCTTTGCGCTGATATATCCATGCCATACCACACCGATATTTCATCTACAGTCTTTTGACGAGTTTGGCTTGACGTTCACTGCCTGCTCTATGCCATCGAAGTCATCTGCAAAATGAAAGTTCGTGATGGTTCTTCCTCCAGTGCTGACTGTGCTGACATGATCTTCAAATACGGGGATATGTTGAAAAGTGTGGGAGACAGAAGGCAGCCCTGGCAAACTCCAGGAGCAACCTGTATGAGACTGCATCAGTTGCTGGATGGAGCTGACTGGCTTTTGCCCGATATTGAAGTTTTCATCGTGGCCCATAACATCTCATGCCAGACGCGGCCTTCTTCAATGAAGTCCATGAAGACGTGGTGGAACTCCCTACGGTGCTGGAGAGGCTGCTTTTCGCAAAGGGAAAGGCAGGTCGAGACCTGTTCGATGGCATTTCTGCGTTTGCGGAATCCAGCCTGTTCTTCAGCAGTAAACATGGTAGGCCTGTCTGCTAGCAGCTTTAGTCTATTCGGTCAGAACGATTTTCAACTGAGCACTACTTTGCTGGCGTGGCTGCTTCAACTGCAGTTAGTGCGGTAACCAGTTCTGGCAGTGCAGGAGATTTCTATTCTCGGGAAGGGCGACGATTAGTGACTGAGTCCGTGGCGTGGGCCACTCCTCGGTGTCAGTGCCAGAGACTTTGTGACAAACGGCAGTGAAGGCTGCAAGTGCTGCCTCTCCACAGCCGTGTCAGTTTCAGAAGTTCTGCGAGAATCTTATCAATGTATGCGGCAGTGTTGTTCCGCAAGCACTCTTCGATCTTGAAACTCCTCTCTGTATCCATTCTGTACTATGCTGTCTTTTTCAGACCTGTGCGACAGCTGCCGTTTGTTTTTGGGCTGACAACTGCTGTATTTGCATTGGTACTTTTTGGTCAAGGATTTTTTTTCGTTCTTCCTTTTCTTTTCTTTTTTCTTTCTTTTTTTTTTTCGTTCTTCTTTCTTTCTTTCTTTATTTATTTTAACACCAACTGGAACTTTCTTCGTGTCATCATTATCTACGTTTTCTCACGTGATGTCCTCACACTGTTGTTCGATCCAGCATTCTCAGTCGGTGTTACCTTCGTACTAACTGTAACAGCTGTGTTTGGAGCGGTTTTGGAGAGATACATAACACTGTGAGGGCCTGGTCCCCTTATTCCCTTCCCTTTCACCACGTCCCTCCCCACTAAAAAAAAATTTTTTTAAATATAAAAAGAAAAAATTAAAAAAAAAAAAAAAAAAAAAAAAAAAGAAAAAAAAAAGCAGGGAAAGAAAAAGGTAAAGAAAAGCAGAGAACAGAGAGAGAGAGAGAGAGAGAGAGAGAGGGGGGGGGGGGGGACTGAGGGGGAGAAGACGAAGAAGGAGGAGGAGGAGGAGAAGAAGGAGGAGGAGGAGAACGAAATCAGAGCAATTGGAATAATGAAACATTATTTTGCCGCAAACTTTATGCTAGTTTGTATGTGTGTATGCTAATGCATACACAAACTGAGCGGCGCGGCGCGAGCATCATTGAACACTTACACTGCGTGCGCGCGCGTGCGCGCGCACACACACACACACACACACACACACACACACACACACACACGCACACACAAACACCCATCTCCCCTCCCCCACCTCCTCAGCACAGAGAGAGAGAGAGAGAGAGAGAGAGAGAGAGAGAGAGAGAGAGAGAGAGCGCACACACTCTCCCCACCTCCCCTCCCGACTGTGTACAGGTACGCACCGGCCAGTGACACAGCTGGCGGCAGAGGCGTATACTCACTCCCTTACAGTGTCCGTTTCAAACACAATAATGCTGATCTCTGCAGAGTTTTTTTTTTTTTTTTTTTTCTTTTTCTTTCATTTTTTTTTTTTTTTTCAACGTCTTAGAATAATCATGTGGCAGGCTAGTGACCCTGTTGATGATGACCCCAGTCTTCCGTTTCTGATAAGTAATCACGGTAGGACCAGAAATTCCTACGTGGCTTGTTGTCCAGGGGATGATGAAAAGTTGATGGAATCTGCTTGTAGGCCTACCCTTCAGTTTCTGTTTGCTTCTCCCTACACCTCCACCCTATACTAAGTAGAGAAACTGTTGAAGAAAGCAGCTGTCTGTAGTGCATCAGCGTTCAGAATCCAGGAACGGTATTTTCTGCTCACGTGTCATTGGGGCCTCAGCCATATAACAGAAATATCGAATGATATAGAATATTCTTTCCGTTCATCGTGGTGTAGAAAAGAACGTGTCCTATTGTGTTTTAGAGTGTAAGCAAAAAAAAAAACAAAACAACAAAAAAAAAAATCGCGTTTCCACCATTAGTCTACCACATTCCTGGACTGAATCATAATAACAACATCTCTGTCTTGTTGTCTGTGTCTTTTCAGTCTTTCTCTCCCTCTTTATCGCACGTACACGATCTGAAACAAATCCAGTTTCACACATTGAAAAACGAAGGGAGTAGATCTATCTTTTGTTACATGCTGACCAAGCACAATGCCCCCCATGCTACCGATATAATGATTTGACACCAAGAACAGCTCGTACTTTAGGAAGACAGTACTGTTGGGATTCCGTTGTGAGAAAAGCCAGGAGAGAGCGAACGAACGAACGAAATGTTGTTTATCGAGGGAAAGGAATAAGCACAGGTCACTGGCTTTTTTTTTCATCCAGCCCTCAAACAAAGGAAAAGTATGTAAATGTATGAAAGAAAACATTGCATAGAACAGCATATCAACACATAAAACAATAATGAATACATAGCAATTTGGAATGAGTAATGCAATGTGGAATTAGAGAAAGAGAAGGTGGGAGTGGGAGGGTGGGAGGGAAGTAGGGATGGCGAACGGCCGAGAGAGAGAGAGAGAGAGAGAGAGAGAGAGAGAGAGAGAGAGAGAGAGAGAGAGAGAGAGAGAGGGGGAGAGGGGGTGGTAGTGGCTTAGGAGTGTAGAGTGGTACAGGAAAGTTAATTGTGAAAGTGGCCAACACTGAAACTCACTAGGCTACATGTCGGCCGTTCTTTCATCGACACCATTAAACACACACACACACACACACACGCACGCACGCACGCACGCGCGCGCGCGCGCGCGCGCGCGCGCACACACACACACACACACACACACACACAGATAGAGAAAGAATTGTCACTCCATCAGTTCGCCAGATGATTTGTTAGTGGCGGTTGAGTAGGCCTATCATTTGAGCCATGCATAGTGACCGCGAGTTTAGTTCATTGGCGCAGATCGACCACTTCAGTGTTGGGACATGATAGTCGGTCGTCTGCCGAGGCTGATTCAGTAGTCCCTTTTCATAACTCTCATTATTTATTTATTCACTTCATTGTTTACTTAGCTTTACTTGACCCTGACAAGCATTAGGCAGTCTGAACTGCCATGATTTATCTCGCGCATTCACCAGGCCTATTGGCTTGATGGCAACGAAAACCCTCAGCCCTCACATTTCTCTGCCGAATCTCAATCGACCCGAGAATAGAGACTAGGTTTGAAAAGTGGATATAGGCCTAATGTTAAGATGAGTTAGGCCTACGCGTTTCATTGACAGAGAGGAAGAACCGGGAGCAGCGCGTGCGGTCGGCCTTTCTGCACCGAGTCGGAAAAGTGAAAGAGAGCATGACAGTAGGCTAATGAAATAATAAAAAACATCCAAACGAATAAAGAATCAGGACAACCAAGAAAATTTTAAGACGGCCGTGTTACAGTGGGCTAATACGTTTTAGATTAGTGGCGTATGGTCTAAGCCTGTTAGGCCCAGCCTATTATTGTTCTCAAGGCGAGACGGAACCCCCACAATCCAGCGCGATATGACGTCACGATTTAGAACGCCATGTTTAAAATGGCTCCGAATGAGAGGCGACAGGGTCGAGAAAATCTATGACATCTTTCATATTGTCGGCGCTTTACTGCTTGTTTGAAACTGTGTTATCCTGAATGATTTATTAGACGTTTATCTGTTTATTTTCGCTTCGTTACGATGGCTGGTAAGACGTGGCTTATGATTCTTTTTGTGCATGAGTTGCAATTTCGATTTGTGTGTCGCCTGCCCATTTTTTTTTTTTTTTTTTTCCTGCTCTCTAATTCTCATGTTCTTGTCTTCAGGTAACGGCGGCGAGATTCAGTGGTGCTTTTCCCAAGTCAAGGGATCGGTGGAAGAGGAGGTTGCAGATGGTGAGTGATGTGCTTTTTTTACCCGTTATCAATTTTATCAGGATGTATAGAAAACCCTCATCTTCTCAATATAGTTCTAATTTTAATTTCCACGAATAGCTGATCGGTGTGCTCAAGTTCACTTCACTGAGTTCTTGACGAACCCTCCTCATAACCCTATGGCACTCTCAGTATATGTGCAATAAAATAATGTGGTTGGTAGCTAAGTTGCAGTTTTTTAAGTTGTGACCCAAAATTGATAGAAAATACTCCAAGTAGACAGATCAGTTTGCCCATGATTGGCATTGCCGCCTCCTGACCTACCTGTTCTGCTAGAGTGGTGATACTGAGTTTAGTACATTACATTATGAAAGTTTATTTTGATGATATGAATTATGAATAGAACCATAGAGAGAAAACAAAATGTGGTAAGCCAGGGGGGTAGGCATTAAATCAGATACCATTTACTTTGTTAATGTATGTAGTCAACACTTACAACAGTCTATTTAATTATAATTGGGCTGTCATCACTCAATGATAACATTGCATTAGACTAAAGTTTACAGCGCTTATTTGAAGAGAAAAAAGAACTGATTTCAGTTGAGGGTTCATTAATTATTGATCATTGATTGAAAATAAAAGACATTTATTTGGCAATTATCACTTGATGAATTAGACTAAAGTTTTGCAGTGCTCATTTGACGAGAAAAAGGAATCAATGCCAGCAAAGGTGCATTATTAAAGGAATCAACCTAAAAGGTTTTTCGTTCTAAAGCGTGTAATTAAATTTCTTACATCTTCATCCATTAAACGTCCTCAGTCATTATGTTGACTATTCTGATGTTTTACAGTGGTAGTTGTATCAAGGCTGGACAAATTCAGTAGCCTGGAAGCCCAAATTTTATGCAGGTGGGCAGGTGGAATTTGAAAATAAATAGCCCACATGATTCAGAAATTTGCTGTCTGTACCTATCATTTCTCTATTAGAATGTCTAAAATCTTAGTGCATTGAAATAGTTTAATTATAATATGAAATGGCTGTCAGCTTTGTCACTTTTTAATTGGTACACAAGAGGCTTATCGTTACACAAAAAATAAACCAGCTGCCATGACAGACACAATTAAAATATTTAGTATTTAGCTTCTAATTGAAGTGGTACAGTCAGCCCTGTTTATTAGTGAGCTCAGCTAATTTTGTTGCGGCCATATTTATAACTTTGCCTCTGAAGCCTTTACTCTAGTGGTATAACATCAGCTGAATTTAGACAAAATAGTTGGTAGTGCTCAGTAATTTGAGTAAACCAAAAAGATGGAACTGGAGTAATGGTTAAAAGGCTAGAACAGGTGATGAGCGTGGTTTGGCAAGAAACGGGTCATAAACAATATGTAATTTGTAAAACATTCTATTATCATTCTACGAATAGCACTGCGAAAAAACTTGGCTGTTTAACTAGGATAAACCTTTATCTGAGTTCGGTTTGCTTTCAGTATTGATGCTTGCTACTCATTAAAACAAAATATTGAAATTTCATAACAGGCTTATGAACACTCATTGGATAATAGAAATTTTCTATTCGATTTGATACGTGAAAATTTTCAAATTCCTTCAGCCCTGAGTGTGCACACAAGGCCAGTGATCTGCTGCAAGCTAGGATGATGCATAGTAATATGTAAATGAAGTATACAGAGAATGCCAAACCAGAGAAAGCAAAAAAACCACACACACGATGCGAGCATGAATCTATCTATAGGCAAGCATGATGTAAGTGTGCGCACGCATGCACACCTCACATTGACTGTTTAGCGGACAAGTTATTCTATCTTGTCTCAGCCTTTCAATTATGACTTGTATAAAGACAACCTGATGATTAGTTAAATAATATAATTGTAATGAAAAGGGCAGTGTCATGGAATTTTAGAATACCTGTGAAGTGTGATAGTTTTAAAGTTGTAAACTGTGAATTCATGTGACTTCAGTATTGGTGGATGAGAGGAAGGAAAGTTGATACTTCTGTAAACTATTTTCCAGTGGAGACTATGATGTTTCCATGATTTACTGTATGCAGATCCTGAAAAATCAAAATCAATGATTATGTTCCAGATTGTGAAAATCAAAGTAAGTGTTTGAACATCACCCAAATCAAAACTTATTCAAAAGTCATGATTTGGTTGATGTATCCATGCTGTTTTCATTATTGGTAAAAACACAGTAAATGACTGCAGGATCAGCTTAACAGCACATTACAATCTTGCAAAAGAATACAGATAACCAAATTATCAGCTTTGTTTTCATCTCTTCCAGCAGCACCAGGGCTCGAGATGTTACAGATTTTTTAAATAGCAAGGGCTGGTAGTGGATTTAAAAAAGACTAAACAGTTTTTCACTTACCTAAGATTTGAAAGATAGCACATTTTACTAGTTTCATAAATCAGTCATTTGCAGTGTATAGCAGGCATTAAAACTGAAAGCAAAAATGCAGCTGAGCAGCCTCATATTATAATGCACAGTGCTGTTGTTAGAATCTATAAATGATGTGAATCGTTTTCGTCAATGCAGACGATAGTGCTTTGAGTCTGTTTTAGCCATATAATATACCCCCCCTCCCCCCTCCCGAACCCTCATTCCATCCACCCGTTTATGTTTGCTTGCTGTATTAAAACTTTGCTATTACAATACTTTTTTTTCCTTTAATATTCTACATTTTCATATCAAACTGGAGTGAAGTCTTCATTGATAAAGTGACAAGTAGTTGACAACATTGCATCAGAGTTCACAGACGAATAACAGCCAATGATAACACTGAATGACATGGACTTGAAAATACTGTGCATGTACAGATAAAGGTGTTTTTGAGGAACCAGTTGGATTGTTTTACCTGCATAAACTTTGTACACGGCAAGTGAAAATGGTGAAGACAACACATATTTTGATTGAAAGTTTTTACGTTATATATAGAGTGCTGTGTCGAGCTTTGCATGATATAAGATCCAGTTTACTTGCATTGTTTGGCCAAAATTCTATGGGGAATGCAGTAGGAAGGTAACCATACCGTTTTTTGTTTTTAGTAGATAGTTCAGAGCTGCTTCCGCTTCCCATCGGTCTATGAGTATGACCAAATGCAGCAATGTATACACACACATATGTACATGTAGATGGTAAAAATAACGGGACTCGGGATGCAGACATGTAATGATGCATTGCATAAGGCACAACCACAAAATGGTAATGTTTTCCAAGTATGAATTACATACTGAAGCAGGACAAAGGAAATTTTGATGTATAAATTCTGAAGTGAATTCTTTCAGAAACTGAATTTTAAACATTTTAAGAAAGAAAATAAAGCAATTGTACTGTGTAATATGATGTAATATAATTTATTTTTATTGTTGATACTAAAATACTGACAAGAAAGAAAACGGTTTTGATAACTAGGCTTTGTTTGGTGGTTATCTGTGTATCTCAATCTTTCAGGGGTCCCAGAGACTTCATGATTTCATTAAGTTCTCTTTGCAACTTGGACAGAATCCGTCTGGCTTGATGTAGCCTCGGCTGCAAAAGAAAAACATGGAATTATTTAGATGAACATGCACAGGTACACACTGCATTAAGAAGTTCTTGTTTATGGTAAATGGTCCGAAATAAGGCAGTATGGAATTAATTTAAGTAGAATGTAATTTATGAACATGCCAGGTACTCACAGAGGTACACGCACTAAAACAGACATCCCCTGCCATAATATTCTTTGTAAATGGTGAACAATCTGGGGGGGGGGGGGGGGGGGGGGGGGGGGGGGGGGGGGCGTGCAGAAGAACATAGAACGTATACATAACACTGGGGCATGCATACAAACTGACTTGCAGCTGTTGTAGTTACTTTGCAGAGGTTTGTTAATGATGTGAAGTGTGTTTGTAATGTAAACAGCACCATAAAAAGTTATTTTCAGAACACTGGTACTGTGGTAATATGTAATTAACAAGACATGCCCATGGTGAAACAGCATAAATACTTCATGGGGCATGAGTGATTGGATTTGGCTACTGAGTTGGCATTTACTAGATGAAGAATTGTTTTAAACTTCACAGCTTTGACTTTGGTAAGATCTTGAAACTTCTAGTGCTATTCGGATAAATAGTTGTAAAATTCGAAGATCTGACCACAATCTTTTCTAACTGACTGGTATTAGGAACCAACTGGATTGGGTGCCCAGTTCACCAGTGCCAGACAAAATGCAGCATTGAGCTGCCTCAGTCCTGGTTATGCTTTCAGTTGACTCGTCTGTCATTCCACTGAACAGTGTTTTAGATTCATCTCAGAGCAAGATGTATAACCCAAAGTAGAAAACTTTAAGGTAATTATACCACCAGCAAGATTTTGAAGGGGATATAGGAACTGCAGAGACCGCATGATGACTTTGTGTTATCTTTACCAGTCCATCCAACAAAGGCACATGGCATAAGTTATGCTTGTGTTGCCATCATGGAACTGTAGTGTCGCTATAATGAGGTAGAAGCTCTAGAGCGTCTTCTGGTCTTTCTCATCAGTCTGTGTGTGTGTGTGTGTGTGTGTGTTTAGCTTCAGTACCTACTTTACTTTATTTCTACATGGTTTAGAACACTGACTTGAAAGACTTTTCTACACATTCTGTGGAGGTGAATTGCAAGTCAGGTTCTGCTGTATCTGACCAGAGTGTTGTCCATTCTCATGACTGCACTTGATTCTCATGTAGTCTTATATTATTATAACATTTGGTTCCAGATTTATTGAATTCAGTATTTGTAGTGTTGAACATCCTAAAAATATGTGGTGATGTCTCCTGTCTTCAAATCATGAGATGTGAAGAGTATTCATAACCATACCTCCTCTGTGCTGAAATTTAGCCAGACCAAGGAGCTAATCGAGCTCCTAAGCTGGGAGATTTAGAAGCCAGACAATTTTTTCCAGGCAGCCTGACCTGTTGCTCAGAAAAAAAGCCTAAATGTACTGCGAATTTTGATGTGCGCAATGCAAAACTAAAGCGAGTTTCACATGATTGACCATGTTGATATGATGTTAGATGATGAAAGACGTTGTGTGAAGCTTTCCTGTGCTCCGTCATGTGTGTGCTGTGTTTGGCCAGTGCATGTGCACTCATTTGCGGGTATCACATCAATCTGTCTACAGTGTACCCAGTCTCGCACATCATGAAATTTTTAGGTCATCACCCTGGCAGTTACTTTACCTTACCTAACTGAACTGTTAACTGTACTTACCAGATGCACTTTTAGGCGTGGTTAGTGAGTTAATAAGTGAAATCACATCCCGGTCTTCTGGGGGAAAACATGGGACTAGGAAGTGGTCCATTGTCATTATATCAGTACTTTAATGAAAACACCAAACACATTGTAATGATCAACAGGAATTTAACAACACAAGAAAATGTACTTTGACAGTTGAACACAGTGAAGTATAGTTTGAAACTCGTGTAAGCAGAAATGAGTGTTTGAAACACATGTAAGCAGAAATGAGTGAGAAGAAAGAAAATTTCAGGTATATGAAAAAGAGTACCAATTGTGACCTCAAGCAGATGAATATATATCTTCTTCACAGTCCTTTTATTGAACGGTTGATTATAGGTATGATTAGATGGTAGTCAGTAGGCAAAGAAAACTTGGTTTTCATACCTTTGTAGCATAACAAATGCTATAGTTCATGTAACATTTGGAGAGGGGGGGGGGGGGGGAGGGAAGGAGGGGCACATGTTCTTACCGCTTTTGATCTTTGCTGAAAGTTAGTTTGTGATTTTCATTATTAAGAGGTGCTCTTGTGATTTTACATGATGTTGAGTATTATTGATTTGCATACAAATGCACAGTTTCATAGAATTGTGGTTTAAGCGTGAAAAATGACTGCTAGAGCAAAACTGAACATTTTTTCTGTGCTGGGAACTTCTGATTGCATTTTACCTGGTCATTTTGCATATTATCTACATTAGTAAAAATAAGCTTTCATGGCCTGACCGCAAAATGGTGCATAGTGGCAAAGAAGAGGTATGAAGGAAGATTGAGACCACTGAGCTCATTCTAATCCTGTTCTTGTTCTAGGAGTAATGTGCATGATAAACAAATAATGTATGCAGTATTCTTTAATTGTTGGAATCCATAATAATTTGAAAGTTCAGTTTGAGAAGAGGTGGACTAAAATGCACCCTGTTCTGTTTTTGGATGCGATCTTTAGGCTTTTGTTACCTTGAGCAGAAAACAGTAAATAACACTGTCTATGGTACAGTTCCAGATCCTATTCAGTTAATTGATCTTGCAGCTGATATCATCTCCTGTGTGGAATTCAACAGTACGGGGGAGCTTCTTGCCACTGGAGATAAAGGAGGCAGAGTTGTCATTTTTCAGCGAGACAAAGCTGTAAGTTTTTAACTTGAAAAAATATGGAATGTTTTTGTATTTTTCAAAAGACCCCATTAAAAGTGATACACATGCCAAATTTCAAGGCCATAGGTTTAATAGTTTTTGAGATATTGAGCTTTAAAATGGGTAAAAAAATGGCGTTTTTCACGTTTTGGCCAAAGGGCCATGTTTGGACCCTCATATCTTCTGAACTATTCACCTAATATACTCTCAGATTGGCAGAGTAGTTATCTGTGATGGATACACTGAGCCTATTTTTTTCCAGAGCTCAAAGATTATTCATTTTTTAGCTGTGCCTCTTCAAAAATGACTAAAATGCTGATTTGTCGACGTGTCATTTTGTGGCAAACACAGGGTACCGTTACTTAACAACCCATAACTCTGGAACGACACATGCTACAGACAAAGTATAGGTATCAAAAATAATCAGCATTGAAGAAGGAACCTAAAGGTAAAAACATCCATGAGTTCAACCTTCACCTTTATGTACAAATTACATCAAAGTAAACAAAATCACCTACATTCCACATATATTCCGTCATTATCACGGGGACAGAATCAAATGCTCAAGAATTTCACCAAGCAAATATGTTCCAAAACAGGCAAATATATGTCCAAAAGGAACAGTAAATCACAACTGTCTTAAAAACTTTTCAAATATACCAGAAAAATCACCCTCTTTCCATGTTCCTGTTTTTCAATCACCATTAAGATAAAACTGGCCATCTCCATTTTGTACCCCAACATTAACAGTACTTTTTAACATATTGTTTGTATCTTCTTTTCAGGGTTCCCCGCTGGGTACAGTCAATGCTCCAAACTCTGTTCTTTGGTAGAATGTTGAAGTCTGAATAAAAGACATATTTACTTGCAACTTCCCCAGTGGAGTCTGACAACGGCCATCTAAACAGGTTTTCTGTTCCTTTCTGGTCCATGAAGGAAATGCAAGCAATGTCAGGTCTAACAATTTCTAGTACTTGACCAATGTAAAATGCATCATCATAGAAAACTGCTACTGACTGTCCCTGGCCTGAGAAATTGAATGGAAATTCATAGTCTGATTCATCATCAGAAGACTGATGACAAATATTTATTTCATGTTCCAAAAGTGCTGAATGATCTGGCTCTTGTGGTTCTTCTTCAGTGCTACTGTCAGATTCTTGCAGGTACTGGTCATCTTCTGAAATTTATCACACACACACACACACACACACACACACACACACACACACACACACACACATACGCATACGCATGCATGCAAACACACACACACACACACACACACACACACACACACACACACACACACACACACAATTTTGAATAAACTGAACACAGTTAATAACTGGACATTTGTTTTGATCTATCAGTGATGAAAATGGATTGTTTTTGAATCAGAGACTGTGAAATGAAAGCGCATGATAACTTTGAAGAACATTTTTTTTTTTTTATATACCAAGTTCTATAATTTATGGATATATGATTCAACAGTAAAAATTTTTTAAATACACATTGCCACAATTTTCAATAAGACTTTTAAGTGAATGCTACCAGCTACACACACACACACACACACACACACACACACACACACACACACACACACACCAGCTAGTCATTTTATTATAATACATGCTTCAAGTTTCCAAATTCTGATTTTCTTACTCCTATCTTTTAGTACATATGCCACACTCATACTGCAGCTTCAAGCTAACATTCTCTTTATTAGTTAATGAGTATTTTTTGTTTACTTTTTAGTTTTTTTTATTTTCCTTTATCTCATTTATTTATCAATTTATTGATTTTATTAATTCATTGATTCATTTCCGTACAACAGTACTGCAAATTAATCCAAAACAACTGCTACTTTCAATTTTCATCGAGGTCTGAAACCTGAGTTATCGTCCCTGTCGAAGTTACAGCTGCCAAATTTTAATCTTTATTCGTAATTTTCGCTCTAGACAAAAATCATAAACCTTTTATATAAAATCTGAACGAGCTTGGGTAAAAGTTATTCTATGAAATTGTTTTAAAACTAAAAGGTTGATCACCGATTGCAACCATTAGTACTGATCACGGGAGCTAACAACCACCACTCGACCGAGCACATGTCTGATGAAAAAAAAAAAAAAATCACTTCTAAAATAATTTCCAGAGTTAAGAAACACAAATTCCTTGAAAATAGCAGGGCAAGGGCTTAAACAAATGAATCGTTCGCATACTTACCAAGATCACGCTCAAAATCGTTGAGATCCATCGTTTTAAACTGCCACTCGACTCGAACATCGTGTGTCAGCTTCGTACCCCCCCCCCCCCCCCCCCCCCCCCCCCGGAATGCTGAATGCCGATTGGACTACGGGGTTCTCTCTTTATCCTGGCCGGAACTTATACACACACAGCAGCCTGTGCGTCCTTATATACACGAACGAAAAGAGCATTGATTTTTCTACAAAACGAGTGGTCTTTCAATATGTTTGTTCAGAATTAGCGATGTTGATATGCTTTTGAAGTTTACGCTAGTCTTTCGGCACAAAATTTGCGGCACTTAATGAAAAGGAACTATGACGAACTTTATACCGATCAATTCTGCAGGTTTTTCTGTTTCATATGGTACCAACATCGTCGCTGTGCATATAGTGTGTCAAAGTTCCGAACACTTTCCGGTTGTTGTTGTTTGCGGGTCACGGATAGCCCGCGGCTTGAATCGTTGCACAAGCTCGCCAACGCAGTGTATGGTTTGTGTGTTTTAGATCGTTCACAATAAAAGCACACTTCTTTCATACCATAAAAAAAACACACAGACTTCATGTTAGAGGTTCATTTTAGATGTGGAGATATTTTTTATTTGACAGTGTTGAGTAGTTGAGGAGTATGAACAAGTTGAAATTGGCAGTTTTCTCCTGTTCTGCTGCCTGTTAGCCATGGCTACTGTTAGGCTGGACCTACCTAGTCTTTTGCAAGTGATTAAATCAGGGGGTGATGGTTGATACAAGCAAACCTGTTAAATTCAAAACGCTGTGTTTGTATCTGCAATCAGCTGCAGATAATCATATCAAGCACTCATTAAATGCGCAGAAAATAAAATTCTAAAATAGCAAATGCCAATAAATACAGCTTCCTGTACCTATACGCTCCGGAATTGTCATAACCTGTTCAGCTGCATGAGCTGTAAGCTGTTTTCAGAGAAACATTCTTTCCAACAAACACTTTGTGTTGACCCCATGCCACTGGCAGTGACAGCCTGAATACCTGTGATAACATAAACCAAAATGAGTTTGATTGTTTGTTGCTGAGCTGAAGCAAAGGTGAACATGGTATTGTCTGCAGTGCTATGGATAATGTGCATTAAATGTTTTCTTTAGCATACTGCAGTCACTTTGAGTAAACTCCAACTGTGTGGAAAAGCTCTAGCTTTGATGTCGACTCAGTGGGACCACTCAACACTAAATTTAACCTCTCTATTTGTATTTGAGTTTGACTCGACCAGTAGTTGAATACAGGACTCTCATTTTGTATTTGAGTTCGACTCAAACCAGTATTGGAATACAGGATTCTAACTCGCGTTGAAAATGTGTAAGTTTAGAGTTGCTGTTCTCAAGGCCATGATTCAGCTTAAGCATGCTTGAAATTAAGAAATCATGAACTCATTGTTAACCTAATCCCCCACCTGTCCTTCGACTGTAAGTTTGTAATTGAAAGCAGATGAATGGTAACCTTGCAGTTAGCTAGTCATACCTTCCAGATACTGACAAGCACAGGAAAGTTTGATTTCCTGATGTTTGAAAATAAATAAATAGCAGTCTGACAAGTTTGTTTATGCACATTGCTTTTTGTAAAACACATCCTTGAATTTTCACAAAAAGGCCTTGAAAAGCCCCCTGGGAAGTCAGAATTTTATTGTAAAAATCTGGAACACAGGAATAGTTGCAGCAGATCACATGATCAATCAGCCCTCAACCAAAACAGTCTTTACTGCAAGAGAGCAGCCTGAGTTGGCTGAGACCATCTTTACTGCACTGTTTTAATTGTTTTTCTTTCTTCTGCATACCTATAATAGCAGTAGCAGCTATCCTGTATTATCAGGTGTGTGTATATGTACATCAAATTCTCATCATTGCAGGGATGCACTAGTCAGCCATGTTATTATGGTGACAGGATGGTGTATTATAAATACAGATTGGGGAAAAAAAAATGAATGGTTGGTTTGAAATTGTGAAACTGTAGATGAATCTGAAATGTGCTTAGTTAAAAGTAGAAATGAAAAGAAAAAATTGCAGGTTGTGGGTCTCTTTTGGTAAGTTTTGTGTCAAACTTACATATGTTTTATGACTTTTATTTGGTTTCAAGTTGGAGTAGTTTCATTGTGCAAATTTTTTGTATATTTTGAACACGTTTATTCTTGCTTGGTCAGTCCTTTTGGCTGGATTCTGCTGGCATGGGTTTGGCTAGAGGAGTTTCATACATTTATATGCAGCAGAAGAAGACACAATTATGGAATATTGAGAATAACAATGCTTTTACTGCCTTACATAGTTACAAAGTGCAGAATGGAAACTATACACTTTTCATTCTGTACAGAATATGTAATTATATGTGAATGCTAACATTGTTTCCTGCTGTGCAGAGTAAGAATGCAGTTCCAAGTCGAGGGGAGTACAATGTCTACAGCACTTTCCAGAGTCATGAGCCAGAGTTTGACTACTTGAAAAGTCTGGAGATTGAAGAGAAGATCAATAAAATCAGATGGTTGAGGCAGACCAATCGCAACCACTTTTTGTTATCTACCAATGGTATGTAAACAAGAAGTAAGATTGATTCTTTGTCACAATGATTTATTTAACTCAGTTTTGGTGTATCTGGCTTCTGAAGAAGTAGTGTACTCCTAGTTTTCGATATGATATATCAACTGAATGGGGCTAAAAGTAGTTCTTTTAGAAGAATGTTTTTGAAATCTAAGGTTGGTACATAGAAATGGCTGTTCGTTGAGCAGTCAAAAAGGGGCTGTGGAATGTAAATCTATTGAGGCGACTAAATACCCAGCATGTCAGCTCAAGCTCGAGTGTTCGATTTGTCCATCAGAAAGTAGTCAGTGCAGTAGATCATTTTCAGAAATAGGCAAGCAGGAGTTTATCCGTCTTCATTATAATGCATGATCTACCAATCGGTTTTTGCATCATGCATGGGTACTTGTAAACAAAACGATTAATGTTACTGGAATAGAGGCCAGCTCATTGAGCTGTTAAGCATGCCACTATGAATGTTCATTTTATTGTTTGAAAATAGTGCATAGCTTTTCCTTAATGAATCAGATTGTACCTTAAATTTCTTTTTTTTTTAAGCTCACATGATGCTTGGAGAAAAACACACAAAGTTTGCTTTTACAGCGTTGGTATCATGTGCCACAACAGCTTATATTATATTGCATTGCAACAGCTTATTGTTTCAATAGTATGACATGGGTACGGATTTGGAAACGCGGAATTTAGAATTACACAGTATGTTCTATTGAACCACATTACTGTAGTCAACAGGAAAAAAAAAGTAGAAAGATAAAAATTGATAGCAAGAAAGAGACAAAAAAACATACCAACACCAGGTGTAATTGATGGGGCTTGACTTTGCATCTTTTTCTGCCTTTGCTTTGTGTTTGAAAGATACCTTCCCATCATATTTTCTGTCTGATATGTTTTTTTTTTTTTTTTTTTGGCCCATGCCCACGAAGCGTTCACCCTTTTATGTGGAGTGATGGGGTGGGTGATCTGTTCTCTGTAGATAAGACCATCAAGCTGTGGAAAGTGGCAGAGCGGGACAAGCGTCCTGAGGGGTACAACCTGAAGGATGAAGCAGGGATGGTGCGGGACCCCTCCAACATCACTCTCACTGCGTGTGCCCGTCTTCCAGCCCATGGAGCTGATGGTGGAGGCCTCGCCCAAGAGAGTGTTTGCCAACGCCCACACCTACCACATCAACTCCATTTCCGTCAACAGTGACCAGGAGACCTACCTGTCTGCTGACGACCTGCGCATCAACCTGTGGAATTTGGAGATCACTGATCAAAGCTTCAGTATCCTTTATTCTTCCATTATTGGAGTTTTTCTGTATTGGAAATAATGGAGTAGCTCTTCTGTGTTCCCTGGTCATGCTGGTAAGATAGAAAGTCCAGTAGCTTTTGCAAAATCAGCGGTCTGTCGGAGTGTGAGTCCGCCGTTCCTCACAGTTTTTCTTGGAGTTCCACTGCACCGGGCCAGAACTCGCGTCGCAGGTTCAAACGTGGGACAGGACTGAAGTACGTGGGCTGGGTTTTGTGGGCCAGTGCCACATGGGCACTCACCTTTGTGCAATATGTTCAGGTGGGAGAGCAACTGACAATGTCCAGTTCTTAGTCTGGAGATGGCAACTTGTTGGGCACGCTCAAGATGGTGAATGTCATCCTTCTATACCTCCACCTGTAGTCTTTCCCTCCATGCTGTCCTGAAGTATGCTGCGGATGATGGACTTCGCTTCTCTGTAGGTTACAGCATGGGCTACTTGGTCTCGTTGGCTGCCCGCCTTGGAAAGTTTGTCCGCCACTTTGTTTCCTGCAAAATACCACAGTGGGAGGGTGAATGCAGTACCCTTTAGGTCTTTTGTTTCATATTTATAACTCTTGTGTGTGCTGAGGTTTTTTTTTGTTGTTGTGTTTTTTTTGTTTTTTTTTTTTTTTTTTTTTTATGTGTCTAGTGGAAGGCAGAGGTGGATGAGGGTAGGGGTGAATGAAAGGGAGGGAAAATGCGAGATCGTTGGAGTTGGAGAAAAGTGACTTTTTGATAACACCAACCCTTTTTTTTTTCTAGTGTAACAGTCCCAAACCTGTCAAGACTTGCATATATAGAGCCTGGAATTCATAGTGGAAAGGAGGATGCGCATGTAAATCAAAATCGAAAAGATTTTCCGCCAAAAAAAAAAAGAATTGATGACCAAACTTTGTTTTACAGCCCCTCGGTGTTACCGATGACTTCACAAACTTTTACGCAGCGAAGGAAAGCTCAGTTTAGGCTTAATGCTCGTAACGTGTTGTGGGTTGACCTAGATCCGGTCATTTCTTTAAGATGGGGGACAGGTGAATGGTCAAATGGCGATGTTTTCAGTGATTGAAAGGCAAAAAATAGTTGGAAATGGATGTGGATGGAAATGGAGGTCGGAGAGGAGCTGTTAGCTGAGCATATTCAAACAGTCAATGTGGTAGGGACTGCCTTCTGTGAATTATGTCACTGTGACATAGTCTACAACCTGAAGGGCCGAATCACCTTAGAAGACCATGTGAAAACTGCTAAGCATTGGAAATGGCGAGAGGCGTCTGCTTAGTTCCTACCTTGTTTTGTATTCTCTCAGTGTGTGTTTTGGGCTTGATTAACCCTTTGACCGCCAGACATTCTATTTTGCATAAATCTCCATTTTTCAAAAAAAAGCTCTTATTGTATACCAGCATATGTGAAACGCGGATATCTCTGGAACTAAACAACAACCAATTCTCATGCTATTTTTTGTAAAATGGAGGAGATACACTGTACTTTTATTATATCGTAACATGTTAGTAATGGTAAGTCAACAACAATTTCAATTTTTTAGTGATTTCAAGTGCAAAAAAAAATGCAAAATAAAAAAAAAAAAAAGAATGTTATGTTTCTTCTAAGCGTAAAAAATAAAGAAAGAATGCCAACAAACTCTCAACAATGGAGGAAAAATACTCCACTCACAACTGAAGACCAGAAAGTATGGTATTTCCAACAGAAAAGTGCATGAAACAGCCACAAATACAACTACTAGCAGGGAGCACAACACAGCAGGGACACACACACACACACACACACACACACACACACACACACACTTATGCCTAACTGGTACACATGTAAGAAAGAAAACTGGGAACACACACACACACACACAAGACACACACAACACACACACACACACACACACACACACACACACACACACACACACACACACACACACACACACACACACACACACACGTCCCTTTCACTCTCAACAGTAATATATATATATATTTTTTTTTTATGAACACAAAGTCATTCATGTGCCTGTTGGTCTCTGAACCCTTGTCATTCAGTTGATCTATAATCAGCTGTACACCCACTCGAAAGACGTCTGTGATACTCGCCTCTCACGTCAGTTGGCCACGCCCCCTTCAACCTCGACCAGCGAGAGTGGGCCCACAGCGTGTGTGTGAAGTTCGTTGCCTAAAGTCTTAGTTGGCTCCCTCACATAGAGTTAGTGAACAGTCAGTCAGTGCTGGCTGGCTCAACGCAAAAAAAAACACTGGGGCACACGCGGTAGGGTAGTAAGTGGGCGTCTTATCAGCCTCTCATAACAAGTTGGCAACGGTCCAACGCTTCACGTTGGAATAATTCGGTCAAGCCCTCACTATCGTTCTTTACTCGTGGCTGTCTGGGTCTTCTTCATCTGTATTAGGAACAACCAACTGTCTATTCAGTATTCCCAGCACTTGATCTGTGGTAAATGTACGGCAAGGTCGAGTACGTAAAGTGCTGGTGGGTGACGTCATAGTGAATGGAAAAACAATCGGAATAAAGTCAATAAAACACTGAACTGAATAGTGTTCTGACAAAGCAAATGGCTGTGAGCATGGGCCAGACCATCCCCCAACTATGACGTTTATTGCTGGCTTTTATATCTCATGAACTAGGATCGTGTTATAAAGAGAGGTAAATGTTTGTGCTCCAGGCAGCACGAGTTTCTGCTGATGTTTTGCTTGGCTTTCCTTGTGTTGTACATTTAGCCTTTTCATTGTATATATTGGACTTCATTGAATTCTTTCCTTCAGTAAAAATTGTAATGATGGGATGTAAGAAAACTAGAGAAAGTGTGTAGTAGCTGTAGGTAGTATGAGCTTCTGCCCTTGTTTTGCTTAATTTTCCTTGTGTTAACTTTTACAGTTAGCCTTTTAGGTGTTTGTTTTGAGATTGATATTCACTATGAATTTTAATATGCTAGATTCCTCAAATGTGCCTCCAGAATGCCTCAAATTGTACAGATTTTAATCTTGATTTTCAAAAATTTTCCAGGGGAGCATGCCCCATGACCCCTTTTGAAATTTTCTTTTTTTTTATCTTAGCATTCCAGGTCTGATATACACTTGTATATATGTGTGTTTGTGTGTGTGTGTGTGTGTGTATATATATATATATATATATATGGTGTGTTGGATTCTTTTTCGAACCCTTGGCGGTCGGAACACCACAGAATTATGGACTGTGGTGTGTCTCTATCTGACACCAAGAGCACAGACACAATCAGCCGTGTCTCTCCCTGATGAGTCTGTTCCAGCGGACGAAAGACCTCGGAGCAGGCGATACATATAGATCTGCCTTCGAGAGGGATTGTGATAGTTTCCTCATGCAGCTAGTGAAGGGTTTCATATTTGTTATATACATTTTCCATTTACTTCCATCTTCAATGTTTTTTTTTTTTTTTTTTTTTTTCCTCTCAATTTCAAATCTTTGCCAAGTCAGTGCTATAATGATGGAAGAATTGTTAACCTGCACTTGTTTTCCCCCACTGCTTAATTGTTCAGCATTATATATATATATATTATATATATATATATATATATATATATCATATATATATATATCATGGACTGAGGAATGGATATAACAGGGACTCCCAACTTTGGCCTGTCACTTACGGAGAAAGGTTCTCATCAGTTCCAGTAATCTGACAGTAGTTTGAAGGGCCTTGTGCATATTATTACCAATGATTTTACATACAAAATCATTGTTAACAGTATTTGATTTGAAATTTGTGTAAAGTCTGTACTCCAGGAAAATTAGACATCTTGGAAATCTGTAGGGCAAAGTTCTTAATGTTCAGATTGTTTTGTTACTATTCAGGTACATTTATTAAATTTGAAAAAGAGAAATATATCCCCCCAAAAAACAAAAGAAAACAAAAACAAACAACCACACACACACACACACACACACAAAAGCAAAACAAAAGAATGCACAACCAACATCACAGATTGTCACTGATAGAATGTATAGAACTAAATTGTATCAAATTTGTTACAAACTTGATCTGATTGTGAAAGATGTATGAAACTGAAAAGAACCTCACTTAATTTCTTGCTAGGCATTGGAGTCTTCTTTTGTGGCTGCTGAGAAAATCATGTGACCATTCCCATTGTCCTTGAGTATAAGCATGGAGAAATTAATGGATGTAGTTCCACCAGTGAAAGAATAAGCATGCTCAGCCCATCATCAGCTTCAGGTTGTTCTAGGATTGCATGGTTTGGAACAGACTGTCATAGTTCCTAGCGCGGGAAGTTCTGAGAGAAACGTTGTAAATAAGTGTTCAGCAACGTGAGTGATGACTCGAAATATATATCGGTAATACAAGTCCATAAAAGCAGGTAACTGATAACAGCTTGGTCATGAAACTGCTGTGTATGAACTGGTGAAAAGAGTTTAGCAAGGTGGAGATTAGGCAAAACCCCCCCCCCCCCCCCCCCCCCCAAAAAAAAAAACGTTGTTATGAAGCAGTTAGGTGGTGTCAGATGCTCAGATGAATCCCTGTCGTTACTGCTGAACGTTCAGCTGGATGTTAATGTATTATATGGTCACACGAAAACAACAGGACAGTTTATGAAAAGTCAGCACTTAAAGATCATTTGCTTTTTTGTGACAAACCTGAGTTGGGTAGGATCTTGACTGGCTTGACTTTTGAAGTTGTGTAACGGCTGACAGCATATGACCATAGTGTTAAAGGAAGGACACTTAGGAGGCAGTAGAAGACGTTGAGTGGAATATTGTCTGCTAGAGGGGAGGGGAAAGGAGATGCGGCACATGAAAGGGAATTAAAAATAAAAATTGTAATTTAGCAGAATGGAAGATGTGTGAAAGTGCAAAATACGACTACATTTGAGCACTAGATCAGATGAAAAGAAGAATTGCAGCTGAGGATGTTCTACTGCACAGTTGAAAGTTTAAACAAAAATGTTATATCCATGTTTTGTGTATTTGATTGCTACTTAACGTTATTATCAAGATAGTGTAACCTGCAGTGTGAAACGACAGGTTTGTTAAACCTTAATTTGCTTCAAGACATTGTGGATATTAAACCTGCCAACATGGAAGAGCTGACAGAAGTGATCACGGCGGCAGAATTCCATCCACACAGCAGTGCAGCACCTTTGTGTACAGCAGCAGCAAGGGGACCATTCGCCTCTGTGACATGCGTGATCAGGCTCTGTGTGACACTCATGCCAAAAGTGAGTAATAATTGCTCTTCAGACTTCACACTTTTCATATTCTTTTTCCCCAGAAAGTTTGGTGTGCCAAAGTTTTTGGCCAGTAAGCTTTGGAGTAAGAGGATGAGTTGTAGTCCATATCATTCTAGGCCTTTGCACTGAAGGGGATTTGTTTTGCAAGGTCTCATAATCTTATGCTTTATAACTGATGGATTGATTATATATGCTGTGTGGGGGTGTGTGTGTGTGGATGATGAGAAAAACTCTATTACTTACAGAAAAATGGTCACAACCCTGTCAGACATTTGTGTTTCATGGTGGTGATCATACTATGGAAGAAGATAACATCAAGGACACTAAATCTCGGGCTCCGCACTGACAGGAAGTGACTGATTCTCTGTGCAGTTCAGATAACCTGGGGAACACTGTTACTTTCATCTGAAAAGCCGAGATCTATTTATATCAAAATCATGGCTCTTACACAGTAATTTTGTTTTCAGTGCACAGTAAACTGCCAGGTGTGGACTGTTACTTGCGAGGTTTAAAAAAAAGAAAAATAAAGATTAACCCTCTTCAGTATGCACTTATCTGAGCTTAGTTACGCCAAAAACCATCGGCAAGGTAAGTAACTCCATAATTTGAACATGGTTACCCAATTAAAAAATAATTTAAAAGAGAGGAAAGGAAATAATGAAATGAAAATAATTTTTAAAATTCCTACGAATATATATGTTGCTATATCGTAAGTTTGAAAAATGTTACATGAGCCATTTACTTGGGGGGGGGGGGGGGGGATCTTCTTCTTTAGAACTTTCTTCCGAATTGTTGTTCATCATACCTGGAACTCATCCCAGTCGAAATCTAGGTCACTCTAAGCTTCATTACCCAGTACTTTCACTAAGTCTTATGCCATAAATCCTACAAAACACAGTATCTCCATCACTAAATCTCATTATAGAACGGCAGAAATCAAGGTTAGCCATGGTGAAAAACAGCATTTCGACCTCAAAACTTAAAAAAATTTGTAACTCAAGAACCACGGCACATATCGACTCGCGTTTTTTTTTGCAAACGGAAGTAAATGGCTACAGGAAGAAGGAAGTCACGTTCTCGCGCGAGACTTCCTTTTCTACGAGAAACATGGCGGCGCCCCGTTGCCACGTTTTACCGGGCGCTGGCGGGCGCTCAGCCTTTTGGCTGTGTGATTTCCGGTCGGGCGCTAGCAGGCACTCGCTTGTCAAGAGAGTTAATGGAAAAGTGAAGACCCCCTGAATCTGGTAATTTTTTAAGGGGTTAAAGTCACAATCCTATCAAAACATTTGTTAGTCACAGTGCTGGCCGTACCGTAGTATAAGATTACCTCGGGGACACTAACTTGGTGGCTTCACAACAACGTTTCTCATTTTAGTCCTGGTAATATAAGAAGAGTTAGTCTTGGAGCAGTTTATACTTGCTTGCATTCCAGCATTTTGATAAGTTTTCAGAGAAGTGATGCTTTAATGAATCATACTTTATTTTTCTGTCTTGAAAACTGGCCCATCATAATGATAAGAAGTAAAACTTCATTTGGCTTTGCAATTTGTACCATAGCAAACTTGTTCAAGTTATAACCTGTGTAATATACTATATATTATATGGTACAAAAAGCCCCATGTATGAAAAGAAAGAAAATGATAGAGCAAACACAGATGCGTTTATGAGAACCGTCTAAATCAGGATGGCAGTTTTGTAAGTTGAACATTGAATGGTCACAAGTCTGTTAAAGACGCTTGCATTGGGCACTGACAGTAATATATTTACAGTACAATATTTTGAGGGCGTAGCAAGGACTTTGATGCACCGATGGGGAGTTATTGTTTTCCAGTTTCCTTATGCTCGGAATACCGCTGTCGTGCTGGATAGCAGCCGGGCCATCTGCCTTCAAAGGAACACAGAGCATTAACAATGGCTCTCCATGGCCTGGCCTGAAATTTTCTTTCTGCTATTTTGATGTCCTTTTTTGACTCTTGCCTCGATGCATGTGTCTTGGTGCTTCTGGACCATTCAGAACCTGGTGTGATGATTAGTTGTGAATTCATTTATTTCTTCTGCTTAAGGATGACAGATGATGACTGGTAGAAAAATGAGGTGGTATTATAGTGCAATTCCTTCGCAGAAAAGAACAGTGATTTGGGGTGTTGGAAAGGAGTTTCAAGGTGGTTTTGAAGGGAAGAAAGTAACTTCATGTTTTGATTATACTTGACATTGTAATGAAAAGTTATTGCATCCTTGAAAGACTTCTCTGTCGTTTAGCTTCAAGTTCAACTAATCTTATTGGTGATTATAGCAAAGAGGGTTTTTGTTGTGTGTAGAACTGTTTGTTTGTTTTTGCTTGTTTATTAATATGATCAGAGTCTGTAGGTATCGTAAACAGTCACAAAAATGACAAGACATTTGTATATCAAGGTGCTGAACATACTAAGATACAAGATAAGAGGGACATCAATAGTCAGGCTCCACACTCATTGGGAGTTATTCCCCTTTTCAGTTCCGATAACCAGTGAACATAGACATTCATGATGGACTGTGGAAATTCTTCAAGAGCGATGCGTACATTTAGTAGAAAAATGCATGATTTGATAGTTAGGTGTGCTGAACATACTAAGATACAAGATAAGAGGGACATCAATAGTCAGGCTCCACACTCATTGGGAGTTATTCCCCTTTTCAGTTCCGATAACCAGTGAACATAGACATTCATGATGGACTGTGGAAATTCTTCAAGAGCGATGCGTACATTTAGTAGAAAAATGCATGATTTGATAGTTCCTTTGTTGGACAGTTTCAGAAAGAATTGGCTTTGTTTATCAACTGTGACAATGATAAGGTGTAACAATCAGGAAACAAACAAAACAGAAAGTTTATTGCCAGTCCACAGGTTATGTGAATGACTTCTTTTAGTGCACTGGGCTGTTTGGCTTTAAGTCTTGTGGAAGAACACTGTTCTATGCTCTTTCTTTCTCTGAACCATTGCTCTTTTTCTTTGACCTCTCCTTCGTTTGCTTCTGAAATAGTATTTAGATATTGTGCTAGTAGTTTTGTGTGTGTGTATAAACATAACGGGGAGGAATTTGAATAGGTTTTTTTTTTTTAAACATAACTAGAAGAATTAGGATTGTCAGATGTATACCAACAATAGATGTAACCTAGGATTGTCGGATGTTAACAATAGATGCAAACCTGTCAAGACATTTGTGTATCATGGTGCTGACTATATCGTGATACAAGATAACAACAGGCACAGTAAAAGCTCACAGGCTCCGCACTGACAAGGAGTGATTCCTTTTCCAGTTCCGATATCCTGTGTACACTAAGAAGTTCATTTCTTCAAAGCGATGGATTCAGACTGGCAGCATTGTATAACATAACGTCTGTGGTAGATACACTGGCTTATGATGTTGACAGCTGTTAAGAGGTTGAGCTTGGTTAGGTTCAAGTTTTTTAACGCTTGATTAAGGAAAGGAGAGGGTGAGATAACTGCATTCCTGATTTTACAAATTGCTTTTTGTTTGCTCACCTCTTTTTGCATCTTGACTGATGTGAAATTTATATAAAAAAAATTATGAAATAATGGTTTTTAAAACACACTTAATAGGTTCTATGGTAAAACTGATGGCTATATACAAACAACAGACTTCAAGCTGTCAAGACAAGAGCGTAGTAGTGGTGCAGATGATCCTGTGAGATAGGCGAACAACAGGGACATAGGCTGCAAAGCTCTGTACTGTTTATTACCAGTCGGCTTGCTATGTGAATGAGTATCCTCCTTACATGTACACTCAGGTTCGTATGCTCCTTGAAACTCCTTGATTTCTGACAGCGAATTTCAAGACCTTGAAAACCTTTGAAGTAAGTTGACCAAACCGTCTTGAATTTTGGGATGAAGTTACAAATTATCTCCCCTGGTTATATAGCAGATGACAATCCAGGATCACGATAGTGTAAATATTTGTTGTTAAAATTTTTTTCATCAACATGAACCCAGAAAAATCAAACTGCCATTTATTTCTTCAATTTGTACGCAAGTATTGTAGCCTTGAAATGAAAGAGAAAAAAAACTTGAAAACTCCTTGAATTTCGTACTTGGGAGTCTGTAGGAACCCTGACTCTGGGCTATTTTGCTTTCAGTCTTGTGGAAGAACCCCATGTTCTATGGTCCTCCTTCCTCTGAACCCTCACCCCACAGAGAATTGATCATTCCGCTGGACAAAAAGAGGTAGCTTCATGCTGGAAAGGATTTGAAAGCAATTTCAAAGGTTTCTCTTCGTGTAAGCATTTTGAAATAAGACTTTGTTTTGTTTTTTTAGAACATCATATGATATGTTTCCCTGGTGGTGAATACAATGTATGGTGAGCATTTCCTCTTAGGAGAGAATTTGAAGTTACTTAACCTATGCTGTGTTTAAAAAAAAAAGAATGAAAGTGGAGAGGGTTCGGTGGTGACAGGAAATAAGGGAATTTGTTTATGTGTCAGAGGTATTGAGGCAGAGTATTTATTAAGTAGTCCAACAGCACTTGCAGTCCTGTCAAGACATTTGTGTATCATGGTGCTGACCATATCGTGATACAAGATAACAACAGGCACAGTAAAAGCTCACAGGCTCCGCACTGACAAGGAGTGATTCCTTTTTCAGTTCCGATATCCTGTGTACACTAAGAAGTTCATTTCTTCAAAGCGATGGGTTCGGACTGGCAGCATTGTATGACGTAATGTCTGTGGTAGAAACACAGGCTTATGTTGACAGCTGTTAAGAGGTTGAGCTTGGTTAGGTACAACGTTTTTTCATATGTGATCCAGGTGAAAGGAGAGTGTGAGATAATACATTCCTGATTTTATGAATTGCTTTTTGCTTGCTTACCTCTCTGCCTCTTGACTGAGGTGAAATTTTTTTTTCTTTTTTTTTATCAAAATATAAAATTGTGCATTTTAAACGTACTAATAGGTGTTATGGTAAAATTGACATACATACAAACAACAGACTTCAAGCTGCTGAGACAATAGCATAATGATGGTGCTTACCATACTGTGAGATGGCGAACAACGGGAGGTAAGCTTCAAGGCTCTCGTACTGTTTATTGCCAGTCCACTTGTTATGTGAATGAGTATTCTTCTTACATGTGCACTGGGCCGTTTTTGCTCTCAGTCTTCCAGAAGAACACACTGTTTTATACTCGTCCTTTCTCTGAACCTTCTCCCCATCTTCTACCAGAATTGCTCATTTCACCACACAAAGGTAGGTAGCTATATGCTGGAAAGGATTTGTAGGCGGTTTCAGAGGTTTCTCTTCCTGCAGGTGGTTTGAGACTGAACTTTTGTTTTCGTTGTGGGGAAAAGTAGGTTTGCCTGGTTGAGAATAAAGTGTATGGTTAGAATTTGAAGAAATTTCTTGACATATATGTTGTGTTCAAGATAAAAATTTAAGTGGGGAGGGGTTGGGGTGGTGGGAAATAAGAGGATTTGTTCACGTGACAGAGGTTTTGGGACTGAGTTTTTAAGTATTCCGACAACTGTTGCAGTCCTGTCAAGACATTTGTGTATTACGGTGCTGACCATACTGTGGTACAAGATAACGACAGGGACATTAAATCTCGGGCTCCGCACTGTCTGGGAGTGATTCCTTTTACAGTTCCGATATCCTGAGTACACAGTCTGTGATGAACTTGAGTGTGAATTAGTGTAGTTCTTCAAGATGACGCAAGCAACATCGGGAGCATTGTATCTCCAAGTGCCTTTGGCAGATACACATGCACATGACTGTTGTCAGCTCTTACACATGCACGTGACTGATGTCAGCTCTTGTGAGGGTGATGTTAGTTACCTTCTGGTTTAATGTCCAGACCCATGTTAAGTGAAAGGAGAGCATAAAGGGATACATTCTTGGTCTTATGAACAGTCTTTTTTTCTTTCTCTCTTAAGTCTCACACAGTTGCTGTTGAAATAATATTTACATACTGTGATAATACTTTTTTGTGTGTGAACATAACAGGAGGAATTGGAATAGGTTTTCTGTTTTTAATGTAACAAGTGGAATTAGGGATTGTGAGATGTATACCAACAATAGATGTAAACCTAGGATTGTCAGATGTTAACAGTAGACTTCCGATTGTCAGATGTATACCAACAATAGATGTAAACCTAGGATTGTCAGATGTTAACAATGGATGCAAACCTGTCAAGACATTTGTGTGTCATGGTGCTGACCATATCATGATACAAGATAACAACAGGCATAGTAAAAGCGCTCAGGCTCCGCACTGACAAGGAGCGATTCCTTTTTCAGTTCCGATATCATGTGTACACTAAGAAGTTCATTTCTTCAAAGCAGTGGATTGAGACTGGCAGCATTATATAACATGATCTCTACGCTAGAAACACAGGCTTATGATGTTGACAGCTGTTAAGAGGTTGAGCTTGGTTAGGTACACGTTTTCTCCCGTGTGATCCAGGTGAAAGGAGAATGTGAGATAATACATTCCAAAATTTATGAATTGCTTTTAGCTTGTTTACCTCTCTCTACCTCTTGAGTGAGGTGATTTTTTTATCAAAATGTTCTGGCTGTATAAAATTATGCATTTTAACGTACTAATAAGTGTTATGGTAAAATTGACACACATTCAATTAACAGGCTTCAGGCTGTTGAGACAATAGCATAATGATGGTGCTGACCATGCTGTGAGATAGGGCAAACAACAGGGAGGTAAGCTTCAAGACTCTGCTGTTTATTGCCAGTCCACTTGTTATGTGAATGAGTATTCTTCTTACATGTGCACTGGGCTGTTTTGCCCTCAGTCTTTCAGAAGAACACACTGTTTTGTGCTCTTCCTTTCTCTGAACCTTCTCCCCATCTTTCCACTAAAATTGCTCATTTCACTGCATAAAGATAAGTAGCTATATGCTGAAAGGATTTGAAGGCAATTTCAGAGGTTTCTCTTCCTGCAAGTGGTTTGAGACTGAACTTTTGTTGTGGAGAAGAATAGGTTTGCCTGGTTGAGAATAAAGTGTATGGTTAGAATTTGAAGAATTTTCTGACATATTTATATGCTTTGTTCAAGATAAAAATTTAAGTGGGGAGGGTTGGGTGGTGGTGGGAAATAAGAGGATTGTTCATGTGACAGAGGTTTTGGGACTGAGTTTTTAAGTATTCCAACAACTGTTGCAGTCCTGTCAAGACATTTGTGTATTACGGTGCTGACCATACTGTGGTACAAGATAACGACAGGGACACATTAATCTCGGGCTCCGCACTGTCTGGGAGTGATTCCTTTTACAGTTCCGATATCCTGAGTACACAGTCTGTGATGAACTTGAGTGTGAATTAGTGTAGTTCTTCAAGATGACGCAAGCAACATCGGGAGCATTGTATCTCCAAGTGCCTTTGGCAGATACACATGCACATGACTGTTGTCAGCTCTTACACATGCACGTGACTGATGTCAGCTCTTGTAAGGGTGATGTTAGTTACCTTCAGCTTTAACTGTCCAGACCCATGTTAAAGTGAAACGAGAGCATGAAGGGATACATTCTTGGACTTGTCAAGTCTTTGCTCATTCTCTCTTACCGCTCTCTCAGTTACTGTTGAAATAATATTTAGATATTGTGGTAATATTTTTTTGTGTGTGCAGACATAACAGGAGAGGAATCAGAATAGTTAAAAAAAAAAAAAAAGAAGAAAAAAGAAAAAAAAAACTTAACTAGAGGAATTAGGATTGTCGGATACAGTACATGCAAACCTGTCAAGACATTTGTGTATCATGGTGCTGACCATATCATGATACAAGATAACAACAGGCACAGTAAAAGCGCACAGGCTCCGCACTGACAAGGAGTGATTCCTTTTCCAGTTCCGATATCCTGTGTACACTAAGAAGTTTATTTCTTCGAGGGAAGAGATGCAGACTCACTGCATTGTATAACAATACATAGTGTATATGGTAGATACATGCCTATGATTCTTGACAACTGTTAAGAGGTTGAGCTATGTTAGGGTGCAAGTTTTTTAATGTTTAATCCAGGTGAAGGGGGAGGGTGAGATAATACATTCCTAATTTTATGAACTGCTTTTAGCTTGCTTACCTTTCTCTACCTCTTGACTGAGGTGACTTTTTTTTTTTTTTTTTTAATCAAAAAATGTTCTGGCTGTATAAAATTATGCATTTTAAAAGTACTAATAGGTGTTATGGTAAAATTGACATACATTCAAACAACAGACTTCAGGCTGTTGAGACAATAGCATAATGATGGTGCTGACCATGCTGTGAGATAGGCAAAAAACAGGGAGGTAAGCTTCAAGACTCTGCTGTTTATTGCCAGTCCACTTGTTATGTGAATGAGTATTCTTCTTACATGTGCACACTGGGCTGTTTTGCCCTCAGTCTTTCAGAAGAACACACTGTTTTGTGCTCTTCCATTCTCTGAACCTTCTCCCCATCTTACCACTAAAATTGCTCATTTCACTGCACAAAGATAAGTAGCTACATGCTGAAAGGATTTTGAAGGCAGTTTCAGAGGTTTCTCTTCCTGCAAGTGGGTTTGAGACTGAACTTTTGTTTTGTTGTGGAGAAGAATAGGTTTGCCTGGTTGTGAATAAAGTGTATGGTTAGAATTTGAAGAATTTTCTTGACATATGCTTTGTTCAAGATAAAAATTTAAGTGGAAAGGGTTGGGTGGTGGGTGGGAAATAAGAGGATTTGTTCATGTGACAGAGGTTTTGGGACTGAGTTTTTAAGTATTCCAACAACTGTTGCAGTCCTGTCAAGACATTTGTGTATTACGGTGCTGACCATACTGTGGTACAAGATAACGACAGGGACATTAAATCTCGGGCTCCGCACTGTCTGGGAGTGTTTCCTTTTACAGTTCCGATATCCTGAGTACACAGTCTGTGATGAACTTGAGTGTGAATTAGTGTAGTTCTTCAAGATGACGCAAGCAACATCGGGAGCATTGTATCTCCAAGTGCCTTTGGCAGATACACGTGCACGTGACTGATGTCAGCTCTTACATATGCACGTGACTGATGTCAGCTCTTGGAAGGGTGATGTTAGTTACCTTCAGGTTTAATGTCCAGACCCATGTTAAGTGAAAGGAGAGCATAAAGGGATACATTCTTGGTCTTATGAACAGTCTTTTTTTCTGTCTCTCTTAAGTCTCACACAGTTGCTGTTGAAATAATATTTACATATTGTGATAATACTTTTTTTGTGTGAACATAACAGGAGGAATTGGAATAGGTTTTCTGTTTTTAATGTAACAAGTGGAATTAGGATTGTGGGATGTATGCCAACAATAGATGTAAACCTAGGATTGTCAGATGTTAACAGAAGACTTCTGATTGTCAGATGTATACCAACAATAGATGTAAACCTAGGATTGTCAGATGTTAACAATGGATGCAAACCTGTCAAGACATTTGTGTGTCATGGTGCTGACCATATCGTGATACAAGATAACAACAGGCACAGTAAAACTTTCAAAAAGCGCACAGGCTCCGCACTGACAAGGAGTGATTCCTTTTTCAGTTCCGATATCATGTGTACACTAAGAAGTTCATTTCTTCAAAGCAGTGGATTGAGACTGGCAGCATTATATAACGATCTCTACGCTAGAAACACAGGCTTATGATGTTGACAGCTGTTAAAGAGGTTGAGCTTGGTTAGGTACACGTTTTCTCCCGTGTGATCCAGGTGAAAGGAGAATGTGAGATAATACATTCCAAAATTTATGAATTGCTTTTTGCTTGCTTACCTCTCTCTACCTCTTGACTGAGGTGATTTTTTTTATCAAAATGTTCTGACTGTGTAAAATTTTAAAATGCATTTTAAAAACATACTAATAAGTGCTAGGGTAAAATTGACATACATTCAAACAACAGACTTCAAGCTGTGGAGACAATAGCATAATGATGGTGCTGACCATGCTGTGAGATAGCGAACAACGGGGAGGTAAGCTTCAAGACTCTGTATTGTTTATTGCCAGTCCACTTGTTATGTGAATGAGTATTCTTCTTACATGTGCACTGGGCTGTTTGCCATTAGTCTTTCAGAAGAACACACTGTTTTATGCTCTTCCTTTATCTAAACCTTCTCCCCATCTTTCCACTAAAATTGCTCATTTCACTGCACAAAGATAAGTAGCTACATGCTGAAAGGATTTTGAAGGCAGTTTCAGAGGTTTCTCTTCCTGCAAGTGGTTTGAGACTGAACTTTTTGTTTCGTTGTGGAGAAGAGTAGGTTTGTCTGGTTGTGAATAAAGTGTATGGTTAGAATTTGAAGAATTTCTTGACATATTATATGCTGTTTACAAGATAAAAATTTAAGTGGAAAGGGTTGGGTGGTGGTGGGAAATCAGAGAATTTGTTCATGTGACAGAGGTTTTGGGACTGAGTTTTTTTAAGTATTCCAACAACTGTTGCAGTCCTGTCAAGACATTTGTGTATTACGGTGCTGACCATACTGTGGTACAAGATAACGACAGGGACATTAAATCTCGGGTTCCGCACTGTCTGGGAGTGATTCCTTTTACAGTTCCGATATCCCGAGTACACAGTCTGTGATGAACTTGAGTGTGAATTAGTGTAGTTCTTCAAGATGACGCAAGCAACATTGGGAGCATTGTATCTCCAAGTGTCTTTGGCAGATACACATGCACGTGACTGATGTCAGCTCTTACACATGCACGTGACTGATGTCAGCTCTTGTGAGGGTGATGTTAGTTACCTTCAGCTTTAATGTCCAGACCCATGTTAAAGTGAAAGGAGAGCATGAAGGGATATATTCTTGGACTTGTTAAGTCTTTGCTCATTCTCTCTTACTTCTCTCAGTTACTGTTGAAATAATATATAGATATTTGTGGAATATTTTTTTTTGTGTGCAAACATATCGGGAGGAATCGGAATAGTTAAAAACGTAACAAGACGAATTAGATTGTCGGATACAGTACATGCAAACCTGTCAAGACATTTGTGTGTCATGGTGCTGACCATATCGTGATACAAGATAACAACAGGCACAGTAAAAAGCGCACAGGCTCCGCACTGACAAGGAGTGATTCCTTTTCCAGTTCCGATATCCTGTGTACACTAAGAAGTTTATTTCTTCGATCGAGGGGAGACATGCAGACTCCTTTGTATAACAGTACATAGTGTATATGGTAGATACACATGCCTATGATTCTTGACAACTGTCAAGAGGTTGAGTTATGTTAGGTGCAAGTTTTTTTCATGTTTGATCCAAGTGAAGGAGGAGGGTGAGATAATACATTCCTGATTTATATGAAATGCTTTTTGCTTGCTTACCTTTCTCTACCTCTTGACTGCGATAAGTTTTTTTTCCTATCTAAATATTGTGATTGTAATGTATGCAGTTAGGTGTTTGTAAACATAGTGGCAGGTATTATGGTAGAATTGACATATATGCAGACAACAGACTTTGAGCTGTCAAGACCATGGCATAATAATGGTGCTGACCATGCTGTGAGATCGGTGAACAACAGAGATATAAACACCAAGGCTCTGTGCGCTTTATTGCCAGTCCACTTGTTATGTGAATGAGTATCCTTGTTACTTGTACACTGGGCTGTACTGCTAGTTTCAGTCTTGTGAAACGACCCTCTGTTCTGTGGCCTTCCTTTCTCAGAATCTTCTTCCCACCAAAATTGCTCATTCTGCTGGACAAAGAGAAGTATATGCTTGAAAGGATTTGAAAGCAATATCAGAGGTTTCTCTTCCTGCTTAGATACATAGATTGTAATATCAAGTCTTAAACAGGCTGAAGAACTGTCCTTGGATCCAAAGATTTCTGAGAAAACCAGCTGGCTTTCAGTCAGAATGAGCTTCAGAGAAAAAAAAGTCAGCTGAAAAAGGAAAAAAACTGCAAAACACTTAGTATACTTAGTCTTGTACCATATCCAGATTTTTCAGTCCAGGTTTTGGTGATTGTAGGTTCAAGGCAATATGGCTGGCAGCTGTTATGATATAGTGCAGTGCTTCTACATGAATGAATCAGAGCTGTTCTGTAGCGGGCAAATGTATGTGAACGCAAATTTCTCCAGAATTCCAAATTCATACAAAAATTTTAGACTACCAAATTTGGTTAAATTGTAGGGCTTTGGAGGTAATTTTTTTTTAAGAGGGATGATCAAATATTGCAGAATAAGACTCAAATGATGTTAAGTGTATTTTGACACGCCACATCTGTCAGTTGAAGCGCAAGGGGGCTAGAAATGCTTCCAGGCAAGTATGGAATGGCCCTCTTTCACTCCACCCTCTCCAGTCATCTTAGGGTTCCCGAATGTTGTCTCCAGAAGGTTGGCAGTTATGTTTATGGTTTAAGAGGACATAATAAATGGTAAAGAGACTTTTTGATTTTGGTCTCATAAACCCAAGTTATTCTCCAGGTCAGTAAGTATTACAGCAGAGATGTTTGGACAGATTACGTTGTCTTTTCAAACATATCAAGGCATTTGTGTACTGTGATGCTGACCCCTAGGTTAAGATAAAGACAGGGGTAACAACTCCCAGGTTCAGCATGTACAGGATGCAAGTCCTTTTACAGTTCTGATAAGCTGAGAATACACAGTCATGATCCTAAATGGTTGTGAATTATTTTGTTTCCTGCGAAAATCAACAGGGCAGCAGAAGTTGGTGTTCTAGCCAGCTTGGCTGTTAACTAAAAAAAAATTGCACTTGTCTGGAAAAGATTTCACTCGCTTGATACTAGAGGGGATGTTGCCACACCTATTTTTGTTTTGTTTTGAATTGTTTTCCCCCATTGGATAGCAAACAATGGAATTGAAAGCAGAACAGTTTAGCAGGAAATCACAGCTAAGCATTTAATTTTCACAGCAAGTAGTGCTGTTGTGAGAATGGTGACAATCCCCATGTTTGCTTATATTTTACATTTAAGATTGTAGAGAAGTTTTCTTATTGTTACAGTGAAGTGGAAATGTTGGTCAGGGGCTTAGCAACAAACAGGCAGTATAATTGAAAGCTGCACCAACAGATGTGCAAGTAATTGTGTTTGTGAAACCAGTCGACAAGTGCATTAGCTTTGTGTTCAGTAAGAGAGAATGACAATGTGGACAGAGAGATAGATTAGTAGAATTGAAATGTTTATTAAGTTTTCAAAAATTTCTCAGGGAAGTGATTGGTACAGACAGCAGGTTTTCAAGTGGCCTGATGGGCTATTCAGTTCAAACAAAATCGACATAACCACCAGCACTTGCACTTGCTAAGGGCCCCCGGGAGACTGAATTTGACCAGCCCTAGTAGGTGCATGTTACAGCATTGTTATAGGAATTTTAAGGTGACTCGACAGTTCTGCTTTGATGCTTGAATTAAAAAGGTTAAATGAAATTTTTTTAATTTTTGTTGTTGTTGTTGTTGTTGTTGTAACATGACTAAAAGACTTCAGAACAGAGTTTGCAGAGAAATGAGTAACAGCGGCAGTCCTGTCAAGACATTTGTGTATTACGGTGCTGACCATACTGTGGTACAAGATAACGACAGGGACATTAAATCTCAGGCTCCGCACTGACAGGGAGTGACTGATTCTCTGTGCAGTTCCGATATCCTGAGAACATGTTAACAGCGTTCATACACTTCTGAAAATCTTGCGACTTGTTTTTCTAAACCATGGTAATCATGAATCATTAGTAAATTCATGGAAAACACTTGAAAAAGGATGAACGAGAATGAAGATTCAAATTTTTTTTTTCCATTTTTATAATTGCTGGCATTGTCAAAACTTAAGAGAATTGTGTTGTTTACTTACTATGAGCCAAAGGAAATTATTTGTTATCTGTAAGGCGTGTGTGGAGCAGAATTTCTGTTAGTAGGATTTTGAATCATTTGTGTCGATAAGTGAGGGAAGAATAACTTTCATTTATTTGTCAGTGGTTGACTGAACGGAATGTGCTGACAGGATTGGTAAGAAGACAACAGATATACTTGATACTGCCTCATCTTTAAAAACAGTGCACTCGAGCATTCAAACTTGTGGAAAGATGGTAAAAAGTAACTGGTGTGCAGGTACTGTATTCCATGTATTGGCATTAGAAGCAGCCAGATCTTAGTCAAGTGATACTAGATCAAACAAATTTTCCAAGCACTAATAGAAGCAATTTGACCACTTTCAAGTTCGCTTCGGCCAGCCAAGTTCAAGTTTTTTTGTTTTTTTTTTTTTATCTGCCAGCATTCATGTAGGACATAATGGATACTGACAGATGTGGTAAATGTGTATTAGAGCATCAGTTCTTGTTAGGATTTTTTTTTCTAACTTTTCCTAGTTTCAGATTGTCACCTCAGTGTAAGGGAAGTAAGACTTTGGTACCATGCACATTTGTTCTTAATAAAACTTTTTAGTGCTAAGTATGATGGGAAGAAAAAACATTCCTACAAAGAGACAACACAGTAACATAAGTATAAAAGTCCTAGAGACATGCTTGCGATCAATATACAATACTTGATAAAAGAGTTGAAAAGGATATGGAAAAAAACAGGAGCAGAAGAAAGTTGATAAAGAAAAAAAGAAAATCTGTTATTTCACTCGCGTCCATGATGATTTTATTTGCCTCTGAAAACGTGAAAATACAGTATTACTTAACTGTAAGTTCACAAACATTTTGAGATAAGTGTGAGCAAACTTGTCATTTCGCCTTTTGCTGATTTGACATTACCACTCACTTTCATTCATTTTCAGAATGAGATAAAAGCGAGAGAACAATTTGGACATATTACTTTTTGATGAAAGTCTCAATGATTGATGAAAGTCTCAATGATTTTCAGATTTATTTTTAAGTCTTTGTTCACATTTTCTTTTAGTTCATTCAGTAAAACTCTACGAGCAGTTGCTACCTTAGTAGACATTAAAACTTCAAACATATTCTTTGTACTTATATATGGTTTCACTTGATTTGTATAGCTCACTGAAGCTCAGTTGGTTATCAGCAGGTTCAACCTTTCATGTCTAGATTAGTAGATACCCTGCATACACATGTTGGACAGTCACAGATTTTACTAGCACACTTGTGGTTACTTCCTCTGTCCTTGCTGTTTGCATTAATATATTTCCTCCTTGATTTTTTCTTTAATGTCCTTGTAAACTCATTGAATCTTCATTCAAATAGTATGCAGGAATGCTGTTCAAGCATCATATCCAGTGTAATATTTTCTGCTAGATAATTTTTTGCTTTCAGTCTTCCCTGTGCACAGTGTGTGTAAGGAAGAACATAATCCGGTTGTACATTCAAACCACCTGTTGAGCTGGATTTTTTTTTTTCTAGCTGGGAAACCCCTCTCAATCTGCCCAGCAGTTAATCAAATGAGTACTTGATTTAGTTAGGGAAGGTTAAAGACAGTGGAAGGAGAGATGGGTAACGCCTTCAGTCGTGCCAAGCCCTAGACACGCGAACCTCTCACAGTTCTCTGTCTCGACAGTAGGCTGTAGGAATTTTTATTAGAATATATTTGAACCTGTGGAATCTTCATTCAGAATTTGTATGGGGTAGGTTGTCTCTGCAGCCCGCAGACAAGGAGAAAGCCTTTGTTATGCTTTGTGTAAGTAGCTTGTGGAGAGACATTCATGGAGCACTCTTCCATCTGAACACTTTTTGATGATATGATCTGACTGTGTTGCAGTGTTTGAAGAACCTGAAGACCCCACCAACCGCAGTTTCTTCTCAGAGATCATCTCGAGCATATCGGACGTGAAGTTCTGCCACAGTGGTCGCTACATGATGACCCGCGACTATCTGTCCGTCAAGGTGTGGGACTTGAACATGGAGAGTCGTCCCGTGGAGACCTTCCAAGTGCACGAGTACCTGCGCTCCAAGCTGTGCTCCTTGTATGAGAACGACTGCATCTTTGACAAGTTTGAGTGCTCTTGGAGTGGGGATGACCGGTATGTTCACATTGAAAGCATAACCCTCTTTTTAATGTTCTCCCTGCAGGTAGAGAAAGGAAGGGATGCATTCTAATGTCACCACATTTGCAGATATGAGAAGAGAGCATGAAATTGCACAAAGTGACCAGGATACTGGCTGTTCCTTCTGCCGTGTTCTTTTCCAGTAGAACCATTTTTAATATATTTTGTAGCAGTGATTTGTTGGTTGAAGTTTTTCTTTGTTATAGAGGACAGAACAATCGTGTGAAATCACCAATGGATGTGGTGCAGTTTGAATTAAAAGTTGATGTCAGTGCTACTAGTCTTAATCATAGATTGCAGCAAATTATCAAGATTTGTGTTTTACATTGATTATCAGTATTTTAGCAATTAAAATGACATATTATTGAGACAAATTATTGACAAAATTAATGGCAACAGATACTGTGCACTGATTTTTGTTGCTTTTGACCATATGTTGGCAGTGGGATAGTGAACTATATTATGTTCATAGCACAAGACTTACCAATTGCTGTGACCATCATAGTGGTTTGTTTGACCCATTTGACAAAATTAATGGCAACAGATACTGTGTACTGATTTTTGTTGCTTTTGACCATATGTTGGCAGTGGGATAGTGAACTGTTATGTTCATAGCACAAGACTTACGAATTGCTGTGACCATCATAGTGGTTTTGTTTGACCCATTTGCCCTTGCTAAGTTTGCTGTAGCGATTTTAAATGTTACGTGATCACAGGTATACATTTAAAAAAAAAAAAATTTTTTTAAGATATGTATGTGAAGAACATAGTAGTACCTTCAGGACCAGAAATTAAATTGTTGATTAAAAATGAAATGGTTATAACAGCTACAGTTAACATGTATTCCAAGATAAAAAGAAGTGATTAGCTGGCAGGGGTGGCAGTTATTCAGAATTCTGTGGAAACATTGCATTTTCATTACAGCACATGCATTTTGAGACTGCCACCTTGGCAGTGGGAGTATGCACTTTCTTTCCTTTTTGGTTTATACATTGCAGCTACGCAAACTTCTTAGTTCTGTGATTGCTGGAGCATTAATCCTTTTTGATTCCATTTCTACATTGGTTTGGTAAATCAAAGTTCTCATATGATAAGCGTGTGCAGAGGGAAGTAGTTTGTAGCAAAGGAGACTGCTTGCTTGAATGGAATCAAAAAAGGCACATGAACAAATTTTTTTTTTAATGTTCCTTTTTTTTTTTTTTTTGGTTGTTCAGTGATCACACCGTTTCTTGCCTGGGCCAAATTTTATGCAAGCAAGTTTTTAGCGGATTTACTGTAGCAGAATATAATAACGGACATATGACAGTTTTACTTACTTTGCGTAATCACAACTTCATAAGGATGTCATAAGTCTGTTTAAGCATACTAAATTGAAAACAGTTGTTTATAACAAACTACATGTAGTATAAATACACCTGCATAAAAAATAAAGACTAGAATAAGGATTAAAATGAAATGTTTTTGAAACAAGACCAACATTTGACTGACTCTGACATACATCAAGTGTTAACACTATGGCGTTTGTGTTTTGTGTGCAGCCATATCATGACTGGCTCCTACAACAACTTTTTCCCGCATGTTCGACAAAGACTCGAAGAGGGATTCAACATTAGAAGCATGTCGAGAGATTACAAAACCCAGGACTGTGCTCAAACCTAGGAAAGTGTGTACAGGGGGCAAGCGGAAAAAGGATGAGATCAGTGTGGACTCTTTAGACTTCAACAAGAAGATTTTGCACACAGGCTGGCATCCATTGGAAAACATCATCGCAATAGCTGCTACAAACAATTTATATATATTCTGCAGCAAGGATTGACCACAAGACAATAGTAGTTCCTGTTTTGAACACTTCCGTTGACCGCATGCTGTCGACTTTTGATGTCAGCCACTACTGAACCAATCCCGGATACCATGTTTTCTGAAGGAGACGCAGTGAAGAATGTGCATGTGTGTATCATGAACACATGCTTGGTGGAAAACCCAAGCCTGTGAATTGAAGTTGAGATGGAACAAAATGGGCTTTTTTTTTGTTTTTGTTTTTGTATGTCAGCTTGGGGCCAGGGAGGGAAGAATTCTGCGTTTACAGGTCACCAAGAGTGTGGAAGAAAGTGAGGCCCAAATGGTTCCCTTTTAGATGGCTGGATGGGTGGGGATAGAATGAGTGCGGTGTAAAATGAGTTGCTTGACGGTGCAGAAAGGGCGTGTGGGCGGGAAGAAAGAACATTTTATGATGTCAAATGCTAAAGACTGACTGACTTGCAATTCCTTGGGGGGAGGGTAGGGGAGAGGGGACAGGAACATCAGCCAGGATGGTGGGAATAGGAGGGTCTTATGGAGTGATGTCACTTTGCTGCCATGTCTTGGCCTTTTCTTGTCCACTGCTTGTGCAGCTTACGACCTGTGTTGGAATGGACCTTCAGTGTTGGGAATGAAGGAGGGGTGTTGAGGTTTACAACTAACTGCTGGTGAGGAATTAAAAAAAAAATGAATTAGAGAAAAAGTGATGGAGGAGCAGTGGAAGTATGACTGTATAAAATGAGTTGGAGAAAGGGCTTTGTGAATGTAAACTTGAAAAAGTGGCCAGCAGATGATACACAGTGCATTTCCTCACAGACTTCTCTGGGTGTAGGATGTGCTGTCAGCTTGGGTCCAAATGTGGTCAGAAGCATGCTTAGACTTCTCTGACTGGACCATCTTTACAAGTAATATCATATTGAGATTTATTTTCATTGCTACACTGTAGAACAATCACATACGAGTACACCAAGAGTCAGTATTGCAAGTGTGTAAAGTTGTACCGATATGTGTATTAAGCATGATGACTGTCAAGGATGATAATGGCATTGCTGAAGAACAAACCAAGTTACTTGATGATATTGGAAATGCAGGTGGCATCATTGGTACAACTCGCATTTGACCAGATACACATCAGAGTCGACTATGCGATTCCATTGTGAGCAAAAGTTTCTTTTCCTTAGATAACTCTTGTTACTGATGCTGTCTTGTGTTTTCACCAGGTAGATATGTATTCAGTGCAGTCCACTTGAAAACAAGTTGAAGGCCATTTGTCACTCTCGTTCATCGTGAAACATGCCTTTTATTTTTTTTTTTTTTTTAACAGCGTTTTAGTCATGCATTTTGGGTGATGTGGAAAACAAACTTTATTTCTGGCAGCTTAGGACAGAGTTTGATTAAAGAAAAATGGCACAGCTTAACAAGTGAAGTGTATAACATTAGAAGTCATTGACTTGGTCAACAGCAGACTCTTCAGTGCAAGTTTATGGTCGAGAGGGCTATGTGCTTCTACATGATGGAGGTGATGTTGATCAGACACTGACGTAGACAGATGAAATGATTTAGGAGATGAAAGTATGAAAGTGATATGTTTGGAATGCTGCTGATAAAGTTGACAGATGACATGATTTCAGGTGATGATGCAGAACAGGATGGAAAGAGACCTGATTTTAGGTGATGGAGACCAGGTAGACAAGTGACTTGATTTAGGAGATGATGCAGATCAGGAGGAGAGGTGATGTGGTTGTAGGCGATGATGAAGATTGGGTATAAAGGTGACAGTTTGTAAAGTGATGATGCAGATCAGGTAGATGGGTGACAATTCAGGTGATGAACCCGCTCAGGTAGATAGGTGTTTTGATTTATGGAGATGATGGAGCTGAGATAGACAGATGACATGATATAGGAGATGATGAGGTTGAGATGTGTAACATGACTTAAGTACTGATCCAGCTCAGGTAGACAGGTAATATGATGTGGGAGAGGCAGACCATCCCATGATTTTTTTTTTTTTTTTTTTTTTTTTTAGGTGATTATGCAGATCAGGGAGACATGGACATGATTTAGGAGATATGCAGTCAAGGTAGACAGGTAACATGATTCAGGTGATGATGCAGATCAGGAAGACAGGTGGAATAACGTATGTTGCAGCTGGGCAGACACATCCCATGATTTAGGTGATGAAGAGATCAGGTAGACAAGTGGCAGTTGCTAGAAGATCTAGACCAGGCCAACACTTCCTATAATCTTGGTGATAGCGGAGCTTAGGTTGACATTATAGAGGTGATGTGTAGTGATGCAGAGCAGGTAGACAATTCCCATGACTTGAATTAGTGATGCAGGCCAGATAGATGCATCCCATGGGTTAAGGAATGATGCAGGTTAGGAAATCAAGATAACACGATGTGGAAAAGAACCATACATATGGGCTAGAAATCCCTTGAGCTGACCATGGATTTTGAATCTGAAGAATAAGCATGAAGTAGGTAGACATACTATTGGGTATAGATGTCTGACAGATTGATCTATTGTCTACTACTATCTACTTCGTGTCTTGTACTTTAGTAAACTTCTCTTCTACTATTGTCAAGTATGTGTCTTTGTAATTTAGATAATCTTTCCTCTGCTACTATCCACTGTGTGTCATGTAATTTAGAAGACCTTTCCTTGCTACTATCCACTTCCTAGGTTAGGAAACATTAGGAAACTTACCTTCTGTAACTGTCCACTTGCCTTGTATTTAGATCCATCTTCTGCTTTTACCCTTCTGTGTGTCTTGCAATTTAGAGGCCCAGGAATCTAAATCCAAGCGTTTTATGGTTATTGGTCATGATCGTTCCTTTGTCCAAGACATTATTGTAATGACACTGTACTGTTTACAACAGAGAGACCACAGCAAATGTAAATGTCAGTGTGGACCTGACCAGATACCTTTGATTTTGAAAAAAAAATGAGGTACTGGGTAGTCTACTGTGGCATCAGTACAGTTTGAAGTAGCCAACAGATGATGCAGACGTTCTAATACTTCTGTAAAGTGCATGTTGTTTGGGGTATTGTTTTTCTTAGATAGCAGAGGGACGGAAAATTAAACAACATGACACTATAACAAGAAGGTGGGATCTATTTGACACTGTTTCAAGCAGTATTGAAGCATTTATTTATGTATATGTTTACAACTTTAAGCATAGACCGTGCATTTCAAATTTGAATGAGTGAATGGACCTGCTTCTGCCATGCCATATGTTTACTTATTATTTATTTACTTATTGATTGTGCACACTTATTATTATGATTTTCATTGGGGGTGGTGGTGGGGAGGGAGGGATAGTACACATGAACAGGTGGTGGATGGTGTGAAACTGAGGTTTTGAGGCCCTGTGCTTCCCTCCTGTCTTCTGATAAAAACAAATGAAAACCCTGTGGTGGTGGTGGTGGCTGAATTATCCCCTGCAGTTGTTTGGCTTCCTCCCCCTCCTTTTGCCCCATTCCTACTCCCCCCCCCCCCCCCCCCCCCCCCCCCCCCATTTTTTTTTCTTGTTTCTTTTCAATACATTACACAGCAATTGTCCCCCCCCCTATCAAGTTACCCACCTCTCCTGTCTATTTCCTCTTCTCTTCCCAGTCCTCACTTGTGATGTTCTAGAGGGCATGTGTAGACTCTGTCCAATTCCTCATAAGTCCAACTGAGTCCACTGTATCATTGGCAAAACGTTGCCCAGCCTTGCATGCTTTTGCCCAACAGACTTCATGAAGGAAGTTGACAAGAGATTTGCTGCCAGAAATCGGTGCATGAATGCACACCGGTGAACATGGTCAGTCAGCTGTATGGGTCATTCTACCAAAATATAGTCCTTGATGAGATCCCAAGGTGCCACCGTACAGTAGGTTCATGGACTGAGAGGTTTTTAGTTCATAAGGTATTGTAACCCAGATAGACGGTGTCATGATCAGATAATAATACTGATATGGTTGACAGGACATTTTTTAGATGATGCCGAAGATCAGTTTGACCGGTTTACTTAGGTAATGATGCAGAATAAGGTTGGCAATAACTAACGATGAAGGTGCAGATTGGGTTGACGAGTCACTTAAAATGATGGTGCTGATAAGGCTGTCAGATTGCATGCAGTTATACAGAGTAGGTTGATAGGTCACTTACGATGATGAAGCAGATCTGACTGACAGTCAAAGTTAATGATGCAGACCAGGTTGATAGGTCTCTTTAAAGATCAGGCTGGCTGGTCACATAGGCCACAGGTGATGATGCAGATCAGGTTGACTGGTGACTCAGGGTGAAGATGCAGACCAGGCTGACTGGTGACTTGAGATGAAGATGCGGATAAGGCTGCAAGATCACAAAAGGTGATGATGCAGATCATGTTTGCGAGTCAACAGTTGCTGGCATCTTTCATCTCTGAAAATCCCATAGCAGCTTTAAGCATCACGTCACAAAAGAAGAGATTCACTCTTTACTTTGAAGCACTGGCTTCTTGTCCCATCATCCATTTCATTGTTGTTCCATTGCAAACAAAACATCATCACTCTCTCCTCATCGGCACAATAATTAACAATATTTTAATCTTTAATCCTTTTCGCACTTTGGAGGAAAGATAACATAAATATAATGACTAATATGCAACATATGCACACTACCAAACTTAACATAAATCACTGTGTTAACATGGATACAGGGTATTAACATCGTTGTGTGTTAATAAACTTTTTTCTGCTATATTTGTTTCAAATAAATATGGGAGGCTGACCTCTCCCCCCCCCCCCCCCCCCCCCCCCCCCTCCCTTCCAAGATTTTGGAATCTGCATTGTCACCTGATCATGGGTCCATTGTATGTGGAATTGCATTCTGGTTCATAGTCAGTACGAGTCAGGACTTCAGTGATATTCTCTCTCATCAGCTGAAGATGTGATGCTGTGACAAGGTGCATGGACTTCATTATTTACTGGCTTTTAATCAGCGATTCAGAAGTGTGTTTCATGATTAAGCATTTAATCAGATGTCTGGCAAGTAGTGTAGGGTTATAATCACAGCTCGATATTAAAGTATATAAAGCAAATTGATAGTGGCTGCAGATCCTTTGTTTTGTTTGTATTTCCTGTGCTAGGTGGCCCTTCACTTGTTTGTAGTTGATTTTTGAAGGCTAGTTCTGTGCAAGCTGCTGAAGCAGTTGGTCCTGTCTCCACATTACTCGTCACTGTACACAGCACTGGATTTATTTAGCTGAAAAAAAAAAACTGAAATGACGCCAATGCTTCACTGCTGGCCTTAGGACTGTAGGAACCAGCTAGGTACTTCTGTCACCTGTCTTCTCTGTTATGTACTGACAGGGTTTTTCATCATAGGTAGACGTGGTATTGCACACAGGAATCAAATTAACAGGTGAAAAATAAAAGGTGTGATGGCTTGCTAGTGGCATAAATACAATCAAAAGTTTGATGATGATGTGTACAGAAATGCTGTGTGGGTCTCGCTACTTAAACTGAAACCGATTTCAGTCCTGGATAAGATTGTTCATGTTATTGCTGAAAGGGTGTGGGGCGCAGAAACCAATGTTCCGACTTGCAGCCATACGCAAGTATGAAAAGTTCTTTCCCTTTACTGTGTGTGTCGTGAGGGATTCATTCACTTCACACATTGCCCTGCCTCTGCCACAGTCATGGTTTCTTCTGGCGAAGGATCACTCCAATAGCAAGGCAATGCAGGGACTTTGTCACTTGTGAAGTGTTAGGTTTTCCAGCTGGCTGTCCCTAAAAGAATATATTTCTTTGAGCATGAAAACTGTAAAATCTTAACTCAAGAGATGGAAGCCCACAAACATTCTCTACCTTTGGAGTAGTAGGGAGGTGGTAGTTTATAAAAGCTGTCAACACCTGTAGTTGCATTCGATGAAGCCCCTGTGTGTTTTAGTTTCTTGTTTTACCAAAAGCTGTTTCTGTCGACACCCCTAGTCTATCATCCCCTGAAATGTCTGCCGATTCACTGAAGATCTGTCTTTTTATTTTGGTTCTGAATGGTCGTGAGGCATTAAATGTGGAAAACTAATGAACCGATTCTCCTAAGTCTTTCTCTAGTCACTCCCATGCATTCAGTGTCATTGGCCTGCACACTGTTGACTTGCTGTTGTCTGTGCTCTTGTGTGGACAGTCATCAAAATAGCCTTTTTTTTTTTTTTTTTTTTTTTTTTTTTTTTTTAAGGATGATTCATTTATTCAAAAAGAAAATATTGAGAGAAAAAGTGAAATAAGTAAAAGTAATGTATAAAATGGATGGGTGCTGGCTTTTAGTGATGTTGATGAGAGTAAGGTGTTGTGGATGGGTTTTGTGGCAATTTGTTGTGTCTTGTCAAAACATAACAATGGAAAAGAAAATTAACACACAAAACACAAGCATGTACTTGAAGTCAATTTGCACTGACATGAATGGTCTATCATCAAAGTGCATTAGACATGTGATTTCATCAAGGTTCTGTAAACTGAAAAATGAAAACTTCCAGTAAATTTATACAATTTCTTCTTTTTAAAAGAGTATTTCAGTGATCAAGTACCAATATTCTGTTATTTGAGTTGAAGATATGAAAATTTATTTGTAAATATTAGTAATAAATAGCTTGGTATAGGTAGGACAGAGCAATAGAAACTTTGCGTTTATTTGTCAACATATAAATGTTTACCAGCTGATTGATTGATCAGAAAAGTCAAGTGCGACTCGTTGCTATAATAATGAAGCCATCTTATTACGAAGAAGTTACATTCCTTGATAAGAAAGATAAAGTATAGCTTACAGCCGGGAAAAATGTCTTTGCTGCTATGAAAAATGCAGTTTGCTCATTGCCAAGAAAAGTGATAACCATTGCTATAAGAAGTCAGGTGATGTTCATTGATAAGAAGAATAAAGTTATATTCCTTGATCAATGATGAAAAAGACAAAAAAAAAGTCATTGTTTAAAAAATGATCAGTGCTCAGAAAAATTTTCATTGCCAACAAAAATGAAGATTTTCATTGCCTGGTTGAAATTGAGGGATAATGCCTGTGACTGAGTGCATTGGGAATTCATATATCTCTCTCTCTCTCGCTCTCACTCGCTGTCTCTGTCTTTTCTCCTCTCTTTCACACACACCACACTCGTGTGCATGCAATGGTCTAAAAAAAAAAAAAGCATCGTACAAATCCAAGAGAAAGCTGGGATTTTAAAATAGGTACATGGGTACATATACACTGTTTTACATTCTGCATTTATCAAAACAACTATGCTTAAAAAAAATATGGACAGAAAAGAGATGGAAATGTAACAATATATTCCTGAAACGTGTTCCTGAATGACAAATGGTGTACAATTGCGCATGGAGCAAACGGTTGGACTCTACCATACATAACTTGCATCCATTTTTGTAAGAGTCGTTTTGTAGTAGAACTCTTGGACAATCATTCATTTACATTACATTGTTCAAATCAAAAAAGTTGGGTTTTTTTTTTTTTTTTTTTTGGTCAATAGCGATCAATGTACATGTGCACAATTTGGCAAATACAAATTGCGAAAAGTTCTATATTACGTGCATCCCATATTGAAAGTTGAAAAACCAGGTTCTCATGTTATTTGAATGCACTTGCATATTTTCGCTTTGGACTGGAGACTGCTGAAGATATTATGAAAAATAAATCCTAGTATTTAGTTGAAAATCCTTGTGAACAAAGAATCTGGTCCTTTGCAAAGCATTGCAAGGGCTTACGAATGCTTGCTTTTTTATGTTCTGTTTATTTTTTGTTTTTTCCCCTGAGAGAATAGAAACTGAATCATGTTACCTGGATTGAACAGGAAGAAATCTAAGAAAGAGGCTTGGCAGCAGGTGTCATAGAAGGAATCGTTCCTGAAACAAGACATGTTTTTGTTCCCAACTCCTTAGGTTATAGGGGTGGGGCCATGTCCATGTGAAGACTCTCTCGGTTGCCCATTTACATAATTTTTCTTTGTTTTTTTTTTTTCTTTTTAATCATCACTCTGAGCTTGATAAAGTGAGCATTTTGACTGAAAAAGGGTTAAAAAAAAAAAAAAAAAAAAGAACTGAACTGAAAATGAAGTAGTTTTTCATGCAATACTGTGAAAATGTGCCTGCATCACACAAGCCCCAGCATGCAATGTACATGATTTATTCTGGATAAGTTTCAGGTTGTCTTTATAACTGCTTGCAAAAGCGTTAAGATTCAGAACTGGATGTGTAAGTGTGTGAATCCTGCAGAAACACAAGAAAATGCATGATGCGCACACTGTTTATTCTATTGTACACGTGCACACACACACACACACACACACACACACACACGTGTGGGAAGACCAGTGGATAGGCTTCCTTCCCTTGCGTACAGTGACCATGGTCGCAGCAGACTGTTCTGTCACTTTTCAGGGGAGCCTGTGGAAAGAAAACTTCCAAAAGAAGACACTTGATGAAAGCTTGCCTGTACTCCCCTCCGGGAAATTTCTCTAATTTAGAAATTATTCCAAAAATTCTGAAGTTAGTGGAAAAATCCATGAGTACAAAACTTTTATTTTCATGATTAAGCATTGCACAATAAAGTCTAAATGGTAAGTGGATATTGGCAAAAATGCATTTTCTTTTAAACCTTCCTTTTTCGACTGAAAGCATACTCTGATAGAAATGCTTCCAGTCAAAAGCTGACCTGTCCCATCATCGCCCCCTTATCCTACGATCCTGAATTTTGACTCCAGAGGGCAGGCAGCTAGGATGTAAGAGCATTGTGGTGATGGCAAAAGCTTCTATCTTGAGTATCAGTTTCATCAAGGAGATGTCACTGCACGTGGCGGACTAGGTCATAGGCGGAAGGAGTTGCAGCTGATGAACTATTGAATTGATAATTAAGGTAAAGGATTTAAGACGAGGATCTGTCTCGAGGTGTCTATGCTGACCCCATCATGCGGTACTTCGTACATCGTGAGTTGCTGAGTCATTGAGAATCACTGGCGTGTTGTTAACAATACTGGTGTGTATTATGTGGTATTTCTTTGACCATATTTACCTGTTTCTAATTTGAAATAGAAAATAACCGTTTCAGTAGTTAAGACTTTAAAGTTTAAGTAGGCCTCTTTAGTGACACTGTAGCAGACGTCGGACCTGCACACTGACCTTTCTTGCTGGCTGAGGAAAAGCTTACTGCTAAAAGCAAAAGCAAACAACAGATAAAAATGAAAAAAGAAAGAAAAGTAAGAAAGAAAATTTAAAAAAAAAAAAAGGGGGGGGGGGGGTTTAAACAATAGGAGGAGAGAAAGAAGAGGTTGGGGGGGGGGGGGGGGGGGGGGGGAAAAATGATGTAAAATGATGTAAAGTGAAATTAGTAATACTACGCTGCGCATGCTGAAGCATCGCACACGCGAGCACGGAACACGTCCATCGATTGTTCCAAGGGAAATAACCGCGCTATTACTTCTCAAAACTACAGTGAATTATGCACCGTGCATCGTGTGTGAGACGCCGTGACGCCGCACGAACTATATGGGAGAGTGAAACATGCGCGGTCTAAACATAATCCTTTGTGCATAGTCTACATACATAGTGTACGTCTATACATAATCCTTGTGCATAGTCTACATATAATATCATGTACGTCTATACATAATCCTTGAGCAAAGTTTACGTACATAGTGCACGGTCTATACATGTTATTAGCACACAGTCTATCTACATAATCATAATCCTTAGCACATATAATCCATAAAATATACATATGCACATATAATACACATTGTATGGTCTACAAAATTGTAATCCACTGTGCACGGTCTATGAATAATCCATAGTGCACAAGTCGATGTATAATCCACAGTGCATGGTCTACATCACTATAATCCTTTGCGCAGTCTGCACATAGTTCATAGTGCATGGTCTACATATTCGTAATCCTTACCGCACGAGAGAGAGAGAGAGAGAGAGAGAGGAGAGAGAGAGAACCCTGTGAGACGTGAGTCAGGAGATTCTTCGTTTCCCAAGGCGAGCGAGTTCTTGCCACAGGCTTTTGCCTAACTGACTCTGTTATGCCCCGTATCACCCTCACTTTTCCCGGGCAAAAACTGGCATGAGTCTCGCTGCACATCTGAAAAGAATTGCGACACAAAACAAATTGGGAACCTTTCTGATGAAACGTCCTTTGGTCTGGCCAGAGAAGAACCGCTTTCTTCATCCATGTGAGTTTGAACATTGGGCTTTCTTCATCCGTGTGTGCTTGAACACTGGACGCGTGCTGTCTAAAACACGAAACACTCCGAAGTCAATCAATCGGTTAGGTTATTTTTGTTTGTGATATGCTTACATTGTTAGTTCACATCTCTTCTCCTTGGTCCTTACTAAATACATACTGATAATGATTCCCGATCCTCTTAAGTATCCATTTCCTATTTCATGAATGGATGGCTGGACATGCAGTTTGCTGGTTTACAGGAGTAAACACACACACACACACACACACACACACACACACACACACACACGCACGCACGCACGCACGCACGCACGCACACACACACGCACGCACACGCACACAGATAGCGTGCGCGCGCTCGAAATGGCCAGGTCTATCATGACAAGACTCAACGTCGCGCGGACAAGCAAGCCTGTCAACTGCAAAATTAAGGTAACACCGGCTCTACAAGTCGTGTTGATGTAGGCCCACATCCTTCCTCATGGATACCTTAGTAAAACACGGACTGCACGCAAACCTACAACGAAAAAAGTTAGGTCAGGGATTATGGCTTTTGACATTTACTGTTTCAAACCAGTATTTCACGTCGTTTTCCAGCTACTTGCCTGTGTTGTGAGTTCCATTCTCTTGATGAGATAGTACCCCCCCCCCCCCCCCCCCCTCTCTCTCTCTCTCTCTCTCTCTCTCTCTCTCTCTCTCTCTCTGTATAAACTTACTATTCAATGCATGAAGAATTTTTCCCTTTGCTGTCAAGTTTCTTCTTTTTCTGTTTATTTCTTCGAGTTTTTTTTCCTGGTATTGAACACACACACACACACACACACACACACACACACACACACACACACACACACGCACGCACGCACGTCAAATTCAGTTCAGTTCTGATGCTCCTTGGGGTCGCTGTTGTAACAATGTGCGCGTGTTATCTCACACAGGGTGTAAGGGGAACACATGTCTGGTGTTCCTGGATCTGAGATTCACCCAATCTGCACAAGCTTGTTTGTTTACTTTGTTTTCGTTTCTGAATTCTTTTCAGCGTGCTGAGGAAAACAAGGGGATCGAAGCGAAACATTCATGACTGTAATAGTTTTTCATCGACTTTGAGTCTGAACAGATACAAAATAAATAAATAAATAAAAAAAAAAGAAAAGAAAGAAAAAAAAAAAAAAGTGTTGTCTTGCTATTTTCCCTGCTGGAGAATGTCCCTTTTTAATCTGCTTCCGCCCATTGACTTCCTTCCTGTGCGCCAGTTGCCAACGACAACAAGTCTGGAACGACTCAGAGTGTGGTGTAGAACATGTGGCAAGGCCGAGAAGGGGGGGGGGGGGGGGGGGGGGGGGGGGGCAGGAATAGTCGGGAAGCTTGGTGTTCACGAAGTGGATAGCATCTTAACATCTTAATTAACATCTAGCCAGTTTGAAGTTTCCAAGTCAGCGTTACTGCATTTATGCAACAGTATGGCCAATTCCTTGGTTGTGCATCCATCTTTTTTTTTTTTTTTGTCCTCGATGAAAAGTACAGTACATGATGTGTTAATAGTCCTAGTTTAAGTCAATGAAATGAGTCGTTTACAAATAAGTGAATTATGTAAACAAGATAACAGGAGCCTCTAGCAATGTTCTCTTTTCCTCGATTAGCTTCGGCAACATGGAAAACCTGATCCATGTGTTCACATAACAGCTGAAGCGAGTTCAATGTTCACGGTGCCAGTTCTGAATTCAATGTGGACTAATTGAGATCAGTGAAACCGATGCTAAGAACTCACTAAAACATGTACGGGGATTCAGGTGAAATGTCTACCATGTGTTTAAAAGCCATGTTCGCGCTTTTTGACGCGAAAAGTTCGCGCTTTTTGGCACGGAAAGTTCGCGCTTTTTGACACGGAAAGTTCGCGCTTTTTGACACGGAAAGCTCGCACTGGGATTCTAGTAAAATGTCTGCCATGTGTTTTAAAGCCATGTTCGCGCTTTTTGACATGGAAAGTTCTCGCTTTTTCGCGGGAAGTTCGCGCTTTTGACATGGAAAGTTCGTTGTTGTTGTTGTTGTTGTTGTTTGACACGGAGAGTTTGCGCTTTTTTTTTTTTTTTACACGGAGAATTCGCGCTTTTTGACACGGAAATGTTGCCCTTTTTTCATACTGATCATTACCGCTTTTCGACAGCTGTATGTGAGCTGTCAGGCTCGCACGTTTCAGCCATTTGTGCTTTTTGAGTGTCCCCGACGGCAGGCAAGGCATCAAGCAAGTATGGGTTCCAGTGCAAAACAGACACATGGAAATGAAACCGGAGACCTGAGACAACTGACACATGCCAAGCGGATGGATTCTGTGGAAACCACAAGGCCTCGGTGCAGCATACTATTTCCGCGTGAGATTAAGCGAACATGTGCAGCCCCTTGTGTCACCAAGCTTCAAACAATTACTGCCCATTCGCTAGCTTTACAGTCAGGACGCAGTTACCGGTCTTGAAGGTCGCCAGAGGGGGCGCAGGTATTTGTTCACGTGCTCTCCGACATTTTGGGAGCCATGCAGGCTAGCCTTTCGTCCCACTGAGACAGCCAGCTCAGCTCAGCCAAGCTGCGAAGCTAGTGTGGGTGATTTGATACAGGCTTGCTGGCCCAGATGAAAGATCAGCTAACTGATCGCAGTATCAAAGCCTTTCAAACTACTGCTGGTCCGCTTTTAAAGCATACGATGTCGTACAGGTGAGCGGGGATGACGCCGATGAGGGCTGGCTAAATGCATCCTGATTGCCGCTGAGGGCGTCTCAAATGAAGAGATGTCGCTCGGTAAGCAGGCCCTACTCGTGCGGGGGGGGGGGGGGGGGGGGGGGGGGGGGGGGGGGGGGGGGGGGGGGGGAGAGAGAGAGAGAGAGAGAGAGAGAGAGAGAGAGAGCTTGCCAATGGCGTACAGAGCATTCCCCCTGCAGGTTTTGCTCTTTAGTGCCAGCGCCGGAGTGCCTCTCTTCGCTGTTTGTTCAACGAAGGATATTTCTCTATTTTCCAGATGGGGGCGCGGAGGAAAAGCAAAGAGAGCAGGAATGCACGCTGACAGGACGAAAATAAATGGCCGGGTTTTGCCTTCTGTTCTGCACAGAGAGAGACTGA
>JADBJO010000265.1:490000-545000 GCA_016801955.1 Conus betulinus | reverse complement strand
AAAACGATACTGAAAAACACAAAGCTTTGAAGTATAATAGAAACGAACAGACATCACACCACCACGAATGAAGAAAACCATTTTATGCCGATTTCATTTGCTCATACTTAATCAAAACCCATATGATTTATTAAGGGAGGAAAAATCCCACCAGAAAGTAATTCTATTTACATCCCAGACAGTGGGTACTCTCTCTTTGTTATGTCGCGCCCTCTCACGGCCACTCATCTTTTTAAGCGCGTTGTTGTTGTGATTATAGATGTTATGTTAACAGGCAAAACACACACACACACACACACACACACACACACACACGAGATGTCAAAATCTTGTGGGATCACGTAACTATGGAATCGCATAGTCTGCTACTGGATAACCACTTTTCAAAATTGTTATCTGTTTTAAAGTTGCTTCTCTCTCTCTCTCTCTCTCTCTCTCTCTCTCTCTCTCTCTCTCTCTCTCTCTCTCTAAATTCATTTACGCTTTCTGTGCTTTAAGTCTCAATTGCGCCGAAAGAGTGCTACCATTTATAGATATGCCAGTTTTTTTCTCCCACTTTTTCATCTTTGCTTATTATTATTTTTTTTATAGAAAAGTAAGTATGTCTATTCACATACTTTTTTGCTACTTCAGTATTTTTCTCCCCTTTGTTGAATGTGCAGGTTCTCGCGCGCATTGTAAATGAAAGTGTGCATGCACACACACGTACGTCACTCGCACGCAGATGTATGCAAGATACGAACGCACGCACGCACGTACGCGCGCGCGCGCCCGCGCACACACACACACACACACACACACACACACACACACACACACACACACACACACACACACGCGCGCGCGCGCATTCACACGCAAAGCTTTTACTTTAAAATTCATCTTAAAAAAGTTTCTCACAAAAAAAGTTTTGCTCAGAAGAGGTATGTTTAGATTCGGAAAAGGATTTTGGAAAACGTGCACAATATATACAATCCACAAAATCTATTTATTCATTTTCCTCAGATCTTCTAAAAGATACAAAAATAGATAAAAATAATATCGCCGGAAAACCAACGTTTTCACCCATTCCAAAATGGGTACAATCAAAAGCTTCCTTTGACATTGACTACAATGATTTAACTAAAAAGGATTCTCCCAACATTTTGAGAAATTATGTCTACTCTCACTTAGAAAATAAGTACAACCATCATTTAAAAAATATTCACAGATGGCTCAGTATTAGATGATAATAGCACGGGAGCAGCTTTCATAATTCCTAGCTTAAAAATAGAAAAAGTTATTTTATCTTGGTAAAAGTCTGTCTATATATAGCGCAGAACTACTTGCTATACTCAAATCATTGGATTTCATTTTGAATTTCCCCATAAATAACAGCCAAATCGTAATATGTGCTGATTCAAAAGCAGCATTGAACGGTATTAAGTCTTCTAATTCATGTGTACGATTAGACATGATAACTGAAATCAATCATATAGTACACCTTCTTTCCCAAAAAGGCATTAATATTACTTTTGTTGGGTGCCTTCTCATTTTGGTACATCAGCAAATGAACAAGTAGACAAGTTGCAAAAAAAAGGCAGCTCAAAACCTTAGCGGCACAATAACAATAGAAGTTCGCTTAGATCTGACAGAATGTTTATCATAAAATAAAACATCTCGTGATGATGCAACAAAAACACTGAGGAACTCGGACATATCTTATTATAACAATTGCATCAAATGTAATGACAAAAGCAATGGGATAACATCATACAAAAGATTTATTTTCTCATCCAGGGAGATTGAAAGTCTGATCCATAGGCTTCGTTTAAACTCGTTTAAAACAAATATTGCAAAGATATTAAATGTATGTGTGGGGATTTCTATAAGTGTCAATCATTTACTGATTCATTGTCCCAAAACAAAAGAGCTTTTTGATAAATCAGGTATTGAGGGTTTTGTTGATGGATCGACTCCTTTATCACTATCTAGTATATTAAACAATTTTGCTACTCTTGAATCTGTTTCCAAATGTTTATTAGGCTTTCACTTAATATTTATCTTTAGCAGTTGTGATTGTTACAGTTACAATTCTAGTTTAAAGTTCTGATGAATAGGATGGGGTGGAGGGTTATGATTACATTCCCTACGAACTACTTTAAAACTTACACTCACCTACACTCCCTAAAAAAAATGCATCTCCCTCATTCCTTACATCAAGTTCACTCTACACTAAAATATTGTCTGAATCACTTTTAGTGGAAGGACGTTAAACTGAAGAAGAACAACAACAACAACAACAACAACAACACACACACACACACACACACACACACACACACACACACACACACACACACACACACACACACACACCACACCACACACACGCACACACACAAGGTCCATTGATGCATCCGTTACGCGTTTACTAAATTTTGTCCAGGAACCCTTCCCCCCTCCCAGTTCTTTTATTCACTCACTTTTCTTTTTTATCTAGCTAGCTGTGAACCTTGCACACTGTGGTCTCATGTCCTGGCAGAAGTGGCTAGTCCGCACGCAATGCACTACACCACCTTAATGAACATGAAACAGCGTGTCTCCCGCCTTACTATCACCCCCCCCCCCCCTTCCACTCCACCGCCATCACTCCCCCTTCTTTCCCCACCCACCCCCTCCATCTCCTTTCCCTGCCTTGTACCCCTGTCTCTCAGGTGGTCCACTACGAAACCAGTAGAGAGACCGACTCGTCAAACTAATTCAAATAACGTAAGAAAGATGAAAGAGGGGGAAGGGATGGTGTGGGGGTGGCAGGGTGAGGGAGGAGGGGGGAGAGGACGGAAGCAGCGAAGAGAGTTCTCCATCCTATCCCCGACCCACCCGAAGGCGGGATGGGGTGGGGGGGGGGGGGGGGGGGGGGGGGGGGGGGGGGGGGGGCATCCCCAGGGTGGGTGATTCGTTCTGCAGGTGCCAGGGGCCAGGGTTGGTAAGTGGTTCCGCCACTTTGTCCAGAACCAATGGCCGATTTAAAGGCCTCTGCTCTGCAGCCTCCTTCTTCCCTCCAAGCAGTACTTCTTTCCCGTAGAGACCACCCTGCTAGAGAGAGAGAGAGAGAGAGAGAGAGAGAGAGAGAGAGAGAGAGAGAGAGACAGACAGACAGACAGACAGACAGACAGACAGACAGAGACAGACATACAGACAGATGGAGGGACAAAAGAGAAAAATACAAAGAGAGAGAGAGAGAGGGTGGGGGTGTGGTGGAGGACAGTTCCGATGAGAAGAGTGGTGAGGAGTTAGGTCAGTGTGGGGCTTGAGAGAGAGAGAGAGAGAGAGAGAGAGAGAGAGAGAGAGAGAGAGAGAGAGAGAGAGAGAGAGGAATCTGATGTTCGTATTCAAAACAAATGTAGTCAGACGCCGCTGACGAAAGTGCATCGAAACCTTATGATGATTCATTTATGCGTGCTGGGACATCACGGGTTATGAAATACAACCTTATCATGGACCTGACTCTCCTACGCCCCCGGCCACTTCATCTTCCCCTTCCTTCTCACCTTTCACACAGTCATTTGTCTTAGTTTGGAGTTGTATTGACAGCATCACCCACAATCTCTACTTGTTCAAACCACTTTATCTGATGTCAGTTTCCATATCTTTTTGGGCCACATGGCTTTCTCGGATTGTCTTATTTCGATCATTTTTAAAGAAAATTATCATTAGAAATATCATCATACATACATACATACATACATACATACATACATAACTCCCATCCTCGGTTAGAGACCAAGCTCTAAGCGCTTTATTATCCACGCTAACGTATGTCCGCGTGGAATCACTTAGCATATATCACTCTAAATGCACATATAAAAAAAAAAGACAGAAAAAAAGATTTTTAAAAAAGAAGAAAAAAGGCAAGAAAAAAAAAAAAAAAGGGGGGGGGGGGGGGGGGGACAACTTTCAGACATAGTAACCATTTGAGAAACATTCTGGTTAAACCTGTCGAAATACATTCAAACACTTACTCGCGGCCTTGTTCTGTGAAGTCCTGGAGTGCTACGTAAGAAATGACGAAGAGGATGAAGCACCATCGCTCTTCTGCTGGCAAAAGGGGATTGCAAGAGGAAGATAACCAGGACTTCTGACGATCGTTGCGGGCTGATTTTTCCTGTTCTTGGTCTTTTCTTGAGCGTTGTCTGATGGAGCACACCAATGGCGAAGTTGTGTGTCTTTTTTATTTTATTTCATTAATTTTTTTGTAGGAAGATGAGTTAGTGAACTTGCGTCATTTTTTTAAGCACGTGTTCCCTTCATTGCGCATTTTTGATTCTAGTTCACGAGAAACCCTTTTTGTTAATTTACTAGTTTATTTCATTCAAGCATTTCGACGTTTATTGTTTGTAGTCTAGCCTTGACTGTGTGCGATTGGACAATAAACTGGAGAGAAAGAACACGCCATTCTTTTGTCTTCCCTGTAATCGCCCTTTAATAGACTCTTTAGCCAGCAGAAGGGCTGAGCTGATTGCGTCTGCTACTTTCCCCTTCCGTCCCCACCATAGCTGTCTTTTTAGTTTTCGCCGAGTTCTGGCCAAACACTTGTGGGGCTGTCATTAAGGATCAGAATGGCCTCCACTACTGGAGAGTCCAACCCTTTCCATCCACACACCCCTAAGACCTCTTTCCGCAGAGAAGTGAGAGTGAGTGATGTTGCTCCTGGGGACAGAAGTCTGTCGTATCTGCACTAGAGAAAATAGACACATGAAGAGGCAGCTGTCTTCCACACTTGTTGCAATTCTCGCAGCGCCCAAACAGAATTCTGGTGCAGTCAGCGAATAAGTAGGGAGGTGTTTGGAATGAGGGGGTGTAGGTGGTTATGAGGTCTGAGGGGTTAGGGAGTGCCCACATGACTGTATGTGTCGTGAAGGGAAGTTCTTGTTCCTTCACTTGCATTTGCTTTAGAGTTCGAGAGAAACTGTTTTCATTCATTTACTAATTCATCTCATTGAAGTGTCTCAACGTTTCGTCTTTGGTGTCTGGCTACTACTGTGCGTGGTAATGACAATAAGCTGGAGAAAGAGCATGTCAGCCCCTTCTGTCCTCATCATAAATGTCTTTTTAGTTTTCCCTGAGCTCTGGCCAAACGCTTATGGGGCTGTCGTCAAGGATTCGAATGGCTTCCGACGCTAGAGAGCCTCCGTCCTTTCCTCTCATCCCTCTCTGTCCCCTTTTTTTTCCCCCAGAGAGAGAGTGAGAGTAACAGGAGATGAGTGAGTGTGATGCTGCTCATAGAGACAGATGTTTTTTCGGTCTGCACCAGAGAAAACACACGCGCGAAGAGGCGATTGTCTCACGTTATTGTAATGCCCTACAGCGCCACAACAAAATGCTGGAGCGATCAGTGGGTAAGTAAGGAGGGGCTGGGGATGGAGAGGAGAGTGAGTGGGGGTGGGGATGGGGCGGGCAGGTTGCCCACATCACTGCATGATGGGGTGTGAGGTGAAAATGCTTGTTTCTGCACTTACATTGGGTTTCAAGTTCAAGAGAGCAGGTTTTTGTTTTTTTAAATCATTGATTTATTTGAAAAAGTGTCTCAGCTTTTTCTCCTCGCAGTCTTTGCAACTACTTTGTGTGAGAGGCAATGAAGTGGAGGTAACGAACATGCCAGCTTTTGTCTTCCTTGTAATCTCCCTTTAATGGACTCTGTTGACAGCAGAAGGGCCATATGCATCTGCTACTTTCCTTTTTTCGTATCTCATCGTAGCTGACGTTTTAGTTTTCATTTAGCTCTGGCCACACGCTTATGGCGTTATGATCAAGGGTCAGAATCGCTTCCGTCTTCTCCACCCCCCCATCCTCTACCCATTTCCCCTATAGAAGTGAGAGGAACAGGAGATGAGAGTGAGTGATGCTGATCCTGGAGACAGATGGTCTTTGTGGATCTGCGACAGAGAAAAACGTACACTTGAAGGGGCGGTTGTCTCGCCCCCCAAACATTGATTAGCGCAATGCCCCAAACAGAATGTCAGAGTGAATGAGGATGGAGCGTGAGTGAGGAGGGGGATGAGATGGTCTTGGGATCTGCGACAGAGATACGGAATGGGGGTGTTGTGTCCCCAAGACTCACTTTAGCGTGAGGAATGGGGTTGGGATGTTGTTCCCTCATCGTTGTTCCCTCACTTACGTTGGTTTTGAGTGAGATAGAAACCGTTTTCATTTACTTATTAAGTTATTTTATTCAGATGTCTCAACGTTTCCTATTTGTAGTCTAGTCACGACTGTGTGTGGTTAGGACAATAAACTGGACGAGAGAGAGAGAGAGAGAGAGAGAGAGAGAGAGAGAGAGAGAGAGAGAGAGAGAGAGCATCCCAGTCTTTTGTCTTTCCTGTATTCTCCTTTAATGGACTCTTTTGCCAGCAGAAGGGCTGATTGCGTCTTCTGCTTTCCTTCCGTTCCCTCCATAGATGTCTTTTTGGTTTTCGCCGAGCTCTGGCCAAACGTTTATGGCGCCGTCATCAAGGGTCGAAAACTGCCTCTGCTACCAGACAGCCCCGTCCTTTCCACCCACATACCTTTTCCGTCCCCTTTCCCCAGGAGACGTGAGAGTAGGAGGAGATGAGCGAGTGATACTGCTCTTGGAGACAGATGTCTTTGTCGATCTGTTGTAGAGAAAACATACACTTGAAGAGACGGTTGTCTTTCACGTTGTTGTCATGCCCAGCAGCGCCCAAACAAAATGTCGGGGCGATCAACGTGTAAGCACGGAGGGGTAAGGATATGGGTGTGGGAGGCGGTTGTGGAGGGGATGGGGGGGGGGGGGGGGGGGGGTGGTGAGCTGCCCACGTGATTGTGGAGGTAGTGAAGGGAATGGTGGATTGAGGGAGGGAGACTGAAGAAGAGTTACAGGCGTAGTGGTAGGATGGAGATGAGGAAAGGTAAGGGAGAAGAAGTCAAAGTAGCAATGGGGTATCGGGGCAAAGAAGGGGTAGGGGTGGGGGCGGATATAGATGCCAGAGATCACTGAAGAGTTTTTTTTTTTGGGGGGGGGGGGTGGGGGTAGGGATGAGGGTAGCGAAGATTGTGGGAGAAGGGGGTGGGGAAGCAGGGTAGAGGCACGGCGATGGTTGGGAATCTGAGACAGTGAGTAGTGAGGGATGAAAATACCAGAGATAAAGTATTTTCTTCATTAGCATATGTACATCCTATCAACTACCACCCCCTCCCTTTTTTCCTCTCTCTCTCTCTCTCTCTCTCTCTCTCTCTCTCTCTCTCTCTCTCTCTCTCTCTGTGCGTCTCTCTCTCTCACGCGCGTGCGCATGTGTGTGTGCACGCGTGTGCGTATGCCTGCCTCTGTGTATATGTGCATACGTGCGCATGCGTCTTTGTGCATGTGTGTGTGTGTGTGTGTGTGTGTGTGTGTGTGTGTGTGTGTGTGTGTGACTCCAAAACAACTGGTCAGATCCTTGTTTGATTTTACAGGTTAGGTGGTTTGAATTAAGACAAGTCATACTGGTTTATAATCCAGGTCAGATCTGAAAGTCTGTTTAAAAAAAAAAAAAAAAAAAAAAACAGAATGTTATCAGGTTATTATCTTCAAAGACTCCAAAGTCTCGAGATGAAAAATGAAGAACATTTTTTGAAGACAGTTCGTTCGCAAACGAACCAGAGTTGCGGCGTCTCTTGAACCCTGTTCAAATTTTGAAGTAGAAATCAGTGATTTCTGTGCACACCTGTTGTGTATCCGTACAGACACAGCACAGTAATACCATCACAGCTGTCCAGGGTCAGAAAAAAAAAAACCAAAAGAAGAACAAACAAAAAAGTACTATGATCATAATGATTCTGAGAGAATTCCATGATACAATTATCGCCATCCTCACTCTTATTGATTATCATCAATAAAGTAAAGCAGGAAATCTCAGAAACGGTTTCTTGTCAACATGCCCGGCTTCGGAGAAGAGCGCTGATGTAATGTGATTCTGTGACTAAGTGTTATCATAATCAGACTGGAGCAGGCAATAACGAACACCGTCAGAATAACCGAGAGTAAGAAGCAGTGTGGCGTCTCCTCTAGCGGGTAACCTGATAGAATGCAGCTATGGATAACTCCATATGGGTAGCCGGCTGCTGAAGTTATGATGAAATGATGCTTGGTGTGGAGTGTAAGGGAGAAAGAATGAAAGATGTATGTCTTATGCTACTGAGAGGCTACAGATGTGGTGGGGGAGGGGTGTGTATGAAGGGAGAGTTTAGAGGAGGGTAGGAGTGGTAGGAGTGGGAAGAAGGTTTTTTTTTTTTTTTTTTTATTATTATTATTATTATATACAGTAACAGAACAGAGGTAGTCTCTCCTCTTCTGTTTCTGTCTATGTCTCCCTCCCTCTCCCTCCCTCCCTCCTCTCTCTCTCTCTCTCTCTCTCTCTCTCTAAGTAGGCTGGGAGAAAGCATCTTCATCTTCATCCGTATAGTGTCCTCAGTCAACAGGCTGATTATTCTGACACTTGTAACGGAGGGCTAAGCGCAGGGGGAAAAAACAGCAGCTTGCGACCAGTGGTGGAGTTTACGAGCTCCCGACGTGAACACGCCAAAAGACGCGGCTCCAACCACAGCCTCAGTCAGTGAATCGTTCCACTCAGGGATGGTTCGCGGGAGGAACGAAAAACGAAAGCATGTTGGAAGGGTATGGAGTGGGTAGAAGAATGGGGGATTGAGAAGGTCAAGTGTGTGAGGAAAGGGTAAAGGGGAAGAAAGAGAGGTGACGGGGCAAAACTATAACAGTTCAGATTTTTCACTCAGCTTAGTCAACCAGTCGACTGTACGTAAGCTTCCTGATGTCCAAGTATTGTACTCAAAATTTTATCGAGGAAAAAAAACTTCCCGTCAAAATAAAAAGATGAATTACTTACTGGATGTTCTTTTATCGGGGGGGTTTTGTATATTTGACCTCAACTATCAGTAGATTCACACACACACACACACACACACACACACACACACACACACACACACACACACGACTCAGACGCGCTTCTCGCACACACACACACACACACACACACACACACACACACACACACACACACACACACACACACACACACACACACATACACGTTTGAGCGCTCACGTTACCTTGGTAGCCATGTACTTCAAAAACATACCCACATTCAGCTCGTCACATACTCACAAATCACGTCCAGATCAAAACCAGCCACACCAGAACAAGCAATCTTGTGAATAAGCCAAAAAAAAAAAAAAAAAAGTCATCCCTATACAGATATCAGAGAGACAAGAGACACAAGCTTCGAATTATTCTCCGTCTCCTCCCTCGTTCCCACCTTACCGGTACAGGCCGATCCAGCCAAACAAAACTGACACTTTCCACGCTGTAACACAACAAACGGTGCCAGCTTCTTTCCGGCCTGCAGGGAGTTCTGGAGTCCAGCCGGGCCGGTATAGGGCAGAGCTATTTGTGCAAGTGTTTGGCCCATGAAATCTCGCTGCTCTTTCAGTTCGCCGCCTACTGCCACGCGCCTGTACAGGGTATTGTTGCTCTTCAAAATGTCATGAGCTAATGCTGAGCTAAACGTGTCTCACAAGTCTTTGATGATTCGAGTTTTTTTTCTTCTTTTTTGTTTCTGACTCTCTTTGCATGATGACTAGACACGTTTCTGTCCATGAGGTTAAAGTTGTTCTGGGCGGGTCAGCTGAAAGGCATCATGACTAATATCATTACGTTTCACTTTTTTTGTGTTTGCCATCAGTGACTGAGGTTACGCTATTAGCTTTTCCGTACAACTTTTGTAGGAGCCTATTTTGTGTACATGTCAGTATTGCTGTCATTGGTGTGTGTGTGTGTGTGTGTGTGTGTGTGTGTGTGTGTGTGTGTGTGTGTGTGTGTGTGTGTGTGTGTTTTTTTTTTTTTTCATTTTTTTGTTTTGTTTATTGATGTTGTTCTTTCAGCAGAGAAAAATGCCACGCGCACAGTCATTTGTTCTTTTGTTTATTTGCTCGAGTATGCCACTCATTGTTAACTATTGCTTCTGATGCTGTACAGTAAGCTTTTGGAACTGGTGGGGGAAAAGGCAAGGACTGACACACACGACTTCGACTTTCTGTTGAGTGCGTCACCCAGTCGGCTGACAAATACGTAAAAAGGTGGAATATTAAAATTGCCTTGTTTATTCTGTGTACTTCTCATTTCAATGTCTGCTTGGTGGGATTTGCATGGAGTTATGTGCTTTGAATTGTTTGCTGTAACAGAAAGAGCTGCTGTGCTTGTTCATTATTTATCATTTACTACTCCCCGTCTCACTTAAAATGCCCTTTAATTCATGGATACATCAGAGTCGTGTGAACTTTATGACAACCAATTAAAAGCCAGGTTTTCGCTGATGAACACACTATTTTTTTTTCTCTTTTGATGACTTGACATGATTCTGTCTTCTATGGATGAGGGAGGAAGGAGATATGAGCATGTTTGCATAAGATTTCATTGAAAATAACAGCAAAGACAGGTAATGCCATTTTCACCGTGACATCGAAGGAGGGTCCAGATATATGTAACCACTATCTTTCATTGTTGTAATGAACGTTCCACAACGCACAGCCGAAAACGTTAATTTCTGAACCATCTTAGCCATTTGTAAAAACCAACCAAACAAACAAAAACAAAAGGAAAAGGAAAGAGATGGAAAAAAATATCCTCTGGCAGTTCAGGTTTGACTTTAAAGATTGTCTTCATAGTTCTTGGTAATCATTGAGGCAGAAGAGTGTGGTTTTCCCATTCTGAAGCTTTATTCGAACTGGACAAGTGTCATCACCCCAATTCCTCAGTCTACGGCCCCAGCCTTTTTCACCTTTATCACACCAAAGATAGTTCGCCCTCCGTAGGGCGTACGGTCTTTGATCACACAAGTTTCCTTCCAGTTTTTCTCCGCCTCCTCTCCTTGTCCATAATCAGTTAACTCCTCTTCCATTATCACCACACTCTTCTTTTGCCCCCCCCCCCCCCCCCCCCCCCTCCCCTCTATGCCATTAGAAGTTGCAGATAAGAAAGTGTGGAAAAGACAGGGGGTGGAGGGGTGCAGAAGGCTGCCAAACTTCCAGCCTCATCGGCCCTGCCCCGGCCATCAAGGCAAGCACATGGCTATGGGATTTCTGGCCGTTGTGTAGACTGGGTAAATCAAAGTTCTTTTAACAGATATTTGCAGCCAAGCTACTCGGGTTCCACTTATTTGCTTATCAAGATAAAATAACGGCAGGACGTTGACTCTTGCATTGGAGCTGGCCTCTCTTGGAGGCGCCGCCATATGTGACTGTCCACACGATGGGGTGTGATCAGCCTTCACGCCCAACATTGATTTTCGATTGGCTGTCGACAAGTGCTGGCACCACACACTCAGCGCGCCAAAGGGAGATCATTACTGTGTATTTATTTTATCAGTCGTCTTTAATGGGACTTGGGTGACGTGGAGAGCCCTTGTGGCGAGATTTCAGTGATGACACAGGCAAACTCAACGCTAATATTCTCCCCCCGATTGCTTCCTTGTTGTTTCCCTCGTTTTCTTGTTTGGGTTTTCACTGGGGAATAAATCAATGTTTTACAATGCAGACATGCATATTTTACACTCTTATCCATTATTCTTAAGAAGCAGGCATCATGAATTATATCACCCCTCTTCACTGTATTGTGGTTGCTATAACTGAGGCTAATCTTGTAGCCTTCCAATACAACTTGCTGTGATTTGTGTACTTGTTGGTGTCACTGTCTTTGCTGTGTGTGCGGTTTTTTTTTTTCAATGGATTCATTTTTGTTTGTTTGTTTGTTTTTTTTTTCTTTTCTTTTCCTTTTTGTTTGTTTATTGATCTGTTATTTCAATGCAGAGTATTGCTACTCTGCACAGAAATGCTGTTCTGTTTATTTGCCTAAGTAAGCTATGCGCTGTTGACTATTGTCTGTGATGCGATTATCATTATGGTTTTGGAAGAAATAGAGCCTTGGGGGTTTTGTAGTTGTTGTTGTTGTTGTTGTTGTTGTACAATTGCTGTTGTTGAACAATGCTGGAAAAAAAATGCAGGTTTGATGATACATAACTCAAACGTGATTTTAACGAGTTACCCAATCGCTAGCATGCACATAGAAAAAAATTGGATTTTGAAATTGTCTTGTTTGTTATGTGTCTTTCTCATCTACATGTCTGCTTTGTACCATTTGCATAGAGTTGTGTGTGCAATGAACTGTTTCAGTACTGCAGCAAAAAGTGCTCTCCTTTTTCTATAAAATTTGTTTGTTTGCTTCTTCCCATATTGCTTTAAAATATGCTTTAAACCATGAATATGTCAGAGAGGTTTGAACTTTGTGAGAACTAATCATAATCCAGATATCAATTGATTAGCACACCAGTTTCCTTTTTCTTTTGATGACATTACTTAATTCCATCTCGCATTTTCGTATGAGGTGGATGAGATAGAAAGGAGAGAGATGAGTTTTTATTTTTCACATGTTCATATTGAGAAGTAAAAAAAAAAAAGGTGATGGGATTTTCAATGCTTCGTCGAGTAAGATTCCAGAAACATGTACCCACCACCCTTCATTATTGCAGAAAATTTTCCACAAACACAACATAAAAAGTTAGTGATAAAGAAATTCTCAATCCTCTTCAAAAGAATTTGAGCTATTGACAAAAAATAAATAAATGAATAAAAAAAAAGGTAAAGAAAGGCTAGCGTTTCAGATTTGACTTTAAAGATTGTCCGTTCCGTTCTTGATAATCAATGAAACAGGAGAGTGTGGGCGCCTCCAGCCAGAGCTTTATTCGACAACAACTGACATTACTACCATCCCTCAGATTATGGCCCCAGCCTTTTTCATGTCCATTACACCCTCGCCTCCTACCAGTTTCCTCCACCACCACCCCCCCCCTTCCATTCGCCATCTGTCCCCTTCTAACTATCCATCTCACCCCAACCCCTCTTCTCCCCCCCCCCCCCCCCCCCCCCCCCCCCCCCTCTCACACACCCCTTACCCCCTTCATTGTTCTTCCATGCCATCAGGAGTTGCAGATAAGAAAGTCTGGAAAGACAGGGGGTGGTGGGGGAATGCAAGGGACTGTCCAACTTCCAGCCTCATCATCCCCGCCTGGGCATTCATGGCAGCACACTATGGGATTTCTGGTGGATGTGTTATCTGAGCAGATTAAAAGCTCTTTCAGCAGATATTTGCAACCAAGCCACTCGGATTCTGCTGCTGGGTTTGTTTATCAAGATAAAACAGTAGCAGGGTGTTGGCTCTTGTGTTGGAGATAGCCTGTTTGGAGGTGCCGCCATTTGTGACTGTTCAAACGATGGGGGTGATCAGCCTTTACACCCGGCATTGATTTTTGATTGGCTGTTGACAAGTGCTGACGCCACACGTGGCGCGCTAAAGGGGAGATCATTACTAAATAATTAAGAAGGGGAGATAATTACTGGACAATTATTGATTTAGTCAGCTTTAATTAGAATTCCGTGGCATGGAGAATCCCCATGGCCAGTGCTCAGTGATAATGCAGGCAAACTCATTGTTAGTATTCTCCCCCATTTTTTCTCCTTGTTGTTTTACCTCGTTTCTCAGTGATAATGCAGGCAAACTCATTGTTAGTATTCTCCCCCATTTGTTCGCCTTGTTTACCTCGTTTTCTGGTCGTTTTGGTTTTCGCTGGGGAATTAGTCGCCGTTTAGCAGTGCTGATATGCATGTGTCACACAGGAAGGAAGGGACATCACTCCTACAATTGATTGTAACACAGGCAGAGAAGCGGAACTAAAAGCAGTTTGACAGTCATTGTTCGATATGGTCACTGCTGTTTGTTTTATCAGTCGTAGACCTACTGACTACACAATGTTCAAGATCATTGACATAGATGGGCAGATTTAGAATGACTGAATCAGCCAACCATCAAGGAGTCGCTCTGGACACAGCTCTGTGGTGTTTCGGTATACTTCTGTGTTTTCTCTGACGTTCTTTGCATGATGACTGGTGGCGTTTGTCCATTAGGATGAAGCTCTCTCAGACATTGCTAGCTAAAGGCACACTTTTTAGAATGGCAGCACAAACTGCTCTCTTGTTTATTATTTATTACTCGCTTTCCCCTCTCCTGTTTAAGATGTCGTTTAATCCATGAATACATAAGGGAGGTTTCAACTTTGTGACAACTAATCTTAGCCCAGATTTTAGCAGACAGGCACACTATTTTTTTTCTTTTGGTGACATGACGAGGTTCCGACTCGTATGGATAAGGATCAAAGTAGAGAGTTGAGATGTTTGCATAAGATCACATTGAAAAGAACAGCAAAAGGAACTGATGGGATTTACAACCTTTTGTCCAATGAGGGTCCAGACGCCTGTTCCCAGCATTCTTCGTGAAGACCTTTCCACAAAACACAGTGTGAAATGTTAGCGACAAAAAGAATTCTCATTCCTCTTTTAAAGAATCCCCTTCAGCATTTGATAAAAAGGAATGAAAGGGGAAAAGAAAAGAGATTTTAAAAAAAATCATCCTCAGGCATTTGAGATTCAACTTTCAAGACTGGCTGCTCAGTTGTTGGTGATCATTGGGGCAGGAGCATGTGGACATCTATAGCTGAAGCTTTGTTCAACTTGGATCACAACTGTCATGACCTTCATTCGGCTCCAGCCTTTTTCCACCTCACTTCTGTCTCCTTCCAGTAACCTCCACCCCTCTTCATCTGTCCCAAGCTAACCACCCATTCCATTATCACCCCTGCTTTTCTTTGCAACCCTGCGCTTCCTTCCACCCCCTTCACTCTTCTTTTATACCAGAAGGAGTTGCAGATAAGAAAATGTGGAAAGACAGGGAGTTATAGGAGTGTGTGGGACTGCCTAACTTCCAGCCTCATCAGCCCTGCCCGGGTATTCATGACACGTGGCTGTGGGATTTCTGGCGGTCGTGTCATCTTGGTATATTTAAAGCTCTTTCAAAAGATATTTGCACCCAAGCCACTTGAGCTCCACCGGTTTGCTTATCAAGATGAAACAACCGCAGAATGTTGACTCTTGCGTTGGAGCTGGCCTCTTTGGAGGCGCTGCCATGTGCGACTGTCCACACGGTGGGGGTGATCAGCCTTTACAAACGTCATTGATTTTCGATTGACTGTCGAGAAGTGCTGGCGCCGCATTTGGTGCGCCAAAGGGGTGATCGTTACTGTGAAAATATCTAATCAATTGAGCTAAATGAGGCTTGAGCAGCGTGGTGAGCCCATGTGGCGAGTTCTCAATGATAGCACAGGCAAACTCAATGCTAGTATTCTTCCCCACTTCCCCTTTGTTTTTTTTTTTTTTTACATCGTTTTCTGGTCGTTTTGGTTTTTGCAGGGAAATAAGTCGCCGTTTTGCAGTGCTAACATGCATGTGTCACACAGGAAGGAGGGGACGTCACTCTTATAATTGACTGTAACTCAGGCAGAGAAGCAAAACTACCAGCAATTAGACAGTTATTGTTTGATATGGTCATTGCTGTTTGTTTTATTCGTCATACATCAACTGACTACAAAAATGATATTTAAGAGTATCTGATGTCCAAGATTACTATTAATACTAACATAAATGAGCAGACTCAGAATCACGGAATCAGCCAGCCATTAAGAGGTCGTGCTGGACACAGCTGTGTGGTGTTTCTGTACACTTCTGTGTTTTCTCTGACATTCTTTGCATGATGACTAGTGGCGTTTGTCTGTGAGGGTGAACTTCTCACAGATGTTGCTAGCTGAAAGGCAATTGTTACAATAACAGCACAAAAACTACTCTCTCTATGTTTTTTTTTTTGTATATGCTCACTTTTCCCTCTCCTGTTTAAGATGTTGTTTAATCCATGAATACTTCAGGAAGATGTGAAGGTTTGTGACAATGACAACTAAATATAACTAAGATTTTAGCAGATGGACTATTGTTTTTTTTGTTTTGTTTTTTTTTTCTTTTGGTGACATGACAAGATTCCAACTCGTATGGATCAGGGTAAAAGTAGAGATGAGATGTTTACATAGGAACACATTGAAAACAACAGCAGAGAAAGCTAATGGGGTTTACAACGTTTTGTCAAATGATGGTCCTGAAGCCTGTACCCAACATTGTTTATAACTGCAAAGAACTTTCCACAATACACAGAGTAAAAAAGTTGGTGGCAAAAGAATTTTCATTCCTGTTTAAAAGAATTCCTTAGACATTAGATAAAAAGGAATCGAAAATGGAAAAGAAAAAGAGATCTTAAAAAATTATCCTCAGGCATTTGAGATTCGACTTTAAAGATTGTCTGCTCAGTTGTTGGTGATCAATGAGGCAGGAGCATGTGGACGTCTATAGCTGAAGCTTTGTTCAACTTGGATCACAACTGTCATGACCTTCATTCCTCACACTATGGCTCCAGCCTTTTTCACCCCACCTCACCTCAGTCCCCTTCCAGTTTCCTTCATCTTTTCTCGTCTGTCCCCAGCTAACCACCCATTCCTTTATGACCCCTGCTCTTCTTTGCAAACCCTGTCCTTCCACCCCCTCCACTCCTCTATGCCAGAAGGAGTTGCAGATAAGAAAATCTGGAGAGACCGGGAGTGATAGAAGTGAATGTGACTGCCCAACTTCCAGCCTCATCAGCGCTGCCCAGGTATTCATGGCACGTGGCTGTGGGATTTCTGGCGGTTCGTGTAATCTGGGCATATTAGAAGCTCTTTTTCAAAATATATTTGCACCCAAGCCACTTGAGCTCCACCGGTTTGCTTATCAAGATGAAACAACCGCAGAATGTTGACTCTTGCGTTGGAGCAGGCCTCTTTGGAGGCGCCACCATTTGTGACTGTCCACACGATGGAGGTGATTAGCCTTTACAGCCGGCAGTGGTTTTCAGTTGGCTGTCGACAAGTGCTGACGCCGCACGTGGCGCGCCAAAGGGGAGATCATTACTGTGAAAATCTTTCATAAAATCGAACTTAATTAGACTTGAAGTAGCGTGGAGAGCCCCTTGTGGCGTGTTCTCAGTGATAATGCAGGCAAACTGAACGCTAATATTTTCCTCCATTTCCCCCTTGTTGTTTACCTCGTTTTCTGTTTTGGGTTTCATTGGGGAATTAGTTGCTGTTTTGCAATGCTGACATGCATGTGTTACACAGGGAGGAAGGGACGTCACTCTTATCTGTGGGTTCACTGCCTTAATCGCTCAGTTTCAGTGGAGAAGCTCGCAGGTAGAACGCCTTGTTTTCTTTTCTTCTTCATCTTCTCCTTATCATGACTTGCAGAAACTTAAGATGGCATTTAGATTAATAAACTTGCTTGCTGTCACCAAACTGAAAGAAAAAATTCAGTCTTTTGCTGCCATCTTCAGATGTTGACGCCACGGTTTTCTAGAGATTTTTTTTCCCAGCTGGTTTAGCTTCATCTGAGACAGGCATTTTGATCATGCAAATTCGGGAATACCTGGTTTTAAACGTATGTAGTTTGGCATTGCCCAGCCGAAATCACAAGGTCTCTTTAGAAATGGCATCATGTAGGAAAAAATAGACCCACTCTCAAAATACAAGCAACAACAAGCACCTTCGACCACCACCATCACCACCACCACCCCCCCCCACACCACCACCACCATCACCACACACACACATACACACGCGCGCGCGCGCGCGCGCGCGCGAACTCACGCACGCACACGCACGCACGCACGCGTGCACTCACGTACGTACACAGACAGACACACACACACACACACACACACACACACACACACACACACACACAGAGAGATATATATATATATTCTATAAATTCCAAGGATAAGTAACCGAGCACCATTCCAGCCACTTACAGAGTAGCTTGGTGTTGCAAAGACTGCAATATATATATATATATATATATATATATATATATATATATATATATATATATATATAGAGAGAGAGAGAGAGAGAGAGAGAGAGAGAGAGAGAGAGAGAGAGAGAGAGAGAGAGATGTATGCACAAAAATCATTTGCAATAACAGTGCACTGCACTTGGACACAACCAGGGCCTAGAAGGCCCCCTAGACTCGGCCTCATTTGAAGACACCTCTCACCCACTCCTGTCCTCTGGTAATTGAATGGCCCCTGAATGAACAAGACGACATGAAATTAAACTACAATTTCTACCCTCATATACGAACGACTTTCTTTCTGCTCTAATCCTTTTTTTTTTTTTTTACATTAACACTCCCTTATCCCTGCCCTTCCTTTTCTGAACCGTTCCTTCCCCAATCAGCTTGAAAACATTCTCACAACGGGTAGGTTGCACACGAACTGTAAACAAACAAAACACAACAAACCAAACAACACTACAACAACAACTATGCCAAAAGAACGAAAGAAAAAAAAAAAAAGAAGAAGAGGATGAAGAAGACGAAAGTAGGAGCACTGTTTATCATTTTATTGTAGTGCACGTAAATGTTTTGGCTACAGTTAGTCACATTTTCGTTGTTATTTTTAAATCCGAATTTATGTAAACATTAAATACACAGACCGATTAAGATTTTTTATATCCGAATTTATGTAAACATTAAACACACAGACAGATTAAGAGATTGATAAATAGATAAATGCAAAGGTCAGCTAAATCGACAGATATCATTTGGGTTTTCTCTGGCATGCAATATTTAGACTGTTTACTGCGCATGCTATGAAGCCGAAGACACGGGTGGTCACAACTCAAGTCACCTACAGCCGACCACGGAATCCACGTCAAGGTTGCAACAAAATACAAACGGAGCTATGTACCCATTTCATCACATTGACAATGACAAATAAAGACAAGTAATGAAGACTTCAAAACCACTTGAAAATACACGGTGACAGATGGAGATCCACGGAATGTTGGCCACAAAATATCAATAATAATCATACAAAATCGAACCTGATCAAATGGACCTTATCGTATTCATACATGATCTGACTGTATTTGATTAACGATGAAATGCATAACCATAATGGAAAAATGAGAAATAGACCAAAAGGTGTTCAGTTAAGGAAGATGTGTCCTTTCACATTGAAATGTGAAATACATGTCTGACTGCTCGTAACGATGCTCTCTATGCCTAATCTTATTCTAATGCAGAGTATTGATGCAATCATATTAAGTTACAGATTTTATTGCATTTAGGTCTAATGAGATCAGATAAAATACAGTCACTTAGATACATCGAAACGCTATAACATTCTCAAAAGCTTTGAAAGGTATTTTGGTAATTAGATGTAACAATGTAAAGGGCTTAACAGTCTCCCTTCCCTCCCCCACTCTACCTCCCTCCTCCCCCTTCTCCACTCTTCTAGCTCTCTTTCGCTTTTCATATCACTTTGTTGTTAGGATTTGTATTGATGTCATCACCCATTTAATGATATACATAAACCATCCCCTATCTGACGTTAGTTGTCAGGCCATAACACTCACCCATGATATCTTAACGCCAGATCAGGCTTCCATAGATAGTCCATTTAACTCGTTTAAAACCGTCTGCTTGGAATCACTTTGCAAGGTTTGAAAGCGCATATTGGAGGAAAAAAAAAACGCAAAAAAAGTATGTGTGTGTGTGTGTGTGTGTGGGGGGGGGGGGGGGGGGGGGGGGGGGGGGGGGGGATAGCTTTCAGACACAATTACCATTCTGCGAACACTTCCGTTCCACCTGTCTGTATATACTCGTATACTTGCACGCTGCTTTTGCAAATAAATCGTTGGAAAGGTACTACGGTAAGATATTAGGGAAAAGGACAGAAGAGCATAGCTCCTCTGGCAAAGAGCTTGCGAAAGGAAGAGTACAAAAACTTCTGATGACCATTGTGGGTTGGTTCCCCTGGGGTTTTTTTTTTTTTTTTTTTTTTTTTGTGTGCTGTCTGATGGAGCACAGGGGTGGCTGGAGTTGTCTATTTTTTCATGTAGGAAGGAGAGTTAGTGAACTTGCATCAATTTTCCAGCACTTGTTCCTTTACATCCATTTTGATCCGAGATCAACAAAACCGCTTTTATTCATTTACTAGTTTATTTTCCTCGAGCGAGCATCTCAACGTTTCCTCCTTGCAGTCTAGTTACTACTGTGTGGGGGTAGGGACAACAGATTGGAGAGAGAGAGAACATGCCAGCCTTTTCGCTTCCCTGTAATCTCCCTTTAATGGACTCTTTTGCCGGCAGAATGGCTGATTGCGTCTGCTACATTCCCTTCTGTCCCCAGCATAACTGTCTTTTTAGTTTTCTTCAAGCTGGCCAAACGTTTATGGGGCTGTCATCAAGGGTTGGAACTGCCTCCGTTACTAGAGAGCCCCCCTCCCCCTCCCCCTCCCTCCGCCCCTGTCCTTTCCATCCACGCACCCTCTGTCCCCTTTCTCCAGAGAAGTGAGAGGAATAGGAGATGAGTGATTGATACTGCTTTTGGAGACAGATGTCTTTGTCGATCAGCTCCAGAGAAAATATACACTTGAAGAGACTGATGTCTTCCTCGTTATGTTATATAAAGCCCTGCAGCGACCAAACAGTATATGCCGAAGCGAACAGCGAATAAGGTGGGAGAGGGTATGGGTGTGGGAGGGGATGGGGGTGGGGTGGGGTGGGGTGAGAGAGCTGCCCACGTGATTGTGAAGGGAAGAAGGAAAAGGGGAGGGAGGGAGACTGAACAGAGAGGAGTGGCGGTTGTGGTAGTAGGGTGTGAGATAGGAAGGGAGGGGGGAGAGGTGAAGGTAGCAATAGGATGTTGAGGCAATCGGAAATGGAGGATACAGATGCCTGAGATGAGGGCAGGAAGGTGTTTGGGGTGGGAGGAGGGGGGGGGGGGGGGGGGATGGGGTCAGGCAGAGACGAGATGTGTTGGAAGTCTGAGACAGTGAGAATGAGGGATGGAGGACGAAAATGTCAGAGACAAAGTATTTACTTCATTGGCATTTTTAACTCCTATCAAATCCATCCATACCTTCCCTCCCCCACCACCTCTCTCTCTCTCTCTCTCTCTCTCTCTCTCTCTCTCTCTCTCTCTCTCTCTCTGTGTCTGTGTGCGCGCGTGTGTGTGTGTGTGTGTGTGTGTGAGTGAGAGAGAGAGAGAGACAGAGAGAGTGTGTGTGTGTGTGTGTGTGTGTGTGCGTGCGTGCGTGTGTGGTGTGTGTGTGTGTGTGTGTGTGTGTGTGTGTGTACGTGTGTGTGTGTGTGTGTGTGTGCCTGCGAGTAGTATGTGTGTGTGTATGTGTGTGTGTGTGTGTGTGTGTGTGTGTGTGTGTGTGTGTGTGTGTGTGTGTGTGTGTGTGTGCGTGTGTGTGTGTGTGTTCGCTGGATAAACCAAAGGAATTGGTCAGGTCCTTGGTTAATTTAACAGGGTTTACGGTCGAATTAAGTCAAGTCATATTTTATAACCCAAGTCAAATCTGAAAAATATGTAAATACCATGACATTATCATGTCATTATCCTCAAAGAGTCTAATGTCTCCCAGTGCACATTTAACTTTTTTTTTTTTTTTTTAAAGAAAATTTGTTCGCAAACAAATCAGACTTGCGCTGTCTCCTGGACTCTGTTCAAATGTTGAAGTTGAAATAAGTGATGCGGCCATGCACATGGTAGGTCCGTATAGACACAAAGATGTAGTACTATTTCCGCTGTCCGGGTCAGGAAAACAACAACGAGAAGAAGAGGAGAACAAACGAACAAACAAATATATAGTTTCAAAATGGAGTGACTGATGGCGGAGAACGAAGCAAATTTAGAAAGAGAGGGGGGTTAGTTACCGCCAAGGACATTGACAAACAAAGCACAGGGCAAGACACGATGCATGTCGACCTCTTGGGTCTTCTTCGGGAAAAAAAATCACATTTAACATTTAGGACAGTACAAACAAAGAACGAAGAGAGACTTATCTGTTGTCCATATAGTATGACTGTGATGAAACAGAAAGAGACAGGGAGTGGAGTGAAAATAATAGTTCATGTTTTTTCCCTCAGCTGAGTCGAACACACACACACACACACACACACACACACACACACACACACACACACACACACACACACGCACGCACGCACGCACGCACGCACGCACACGCAATCATACATACAAACACACACATATACACACAAACACGCACGCACACACGCGCTCACTCACGCACGCACCACACGCACACACACACACATACACACACACTTGAGCATGCATATCAACTTAAACAAAAACAGTCAGCTCAATACATACCTCACAAGTCATGTCATGATGAAACCCAGCCATATCCGAGCAAGGAATGAAGTGAATGAGCAAAAGTCATCCCTTTCGGGAAAAGGGTAAGACAAAAGACATGAGCTTCGAATTATTCACTCTTTCACTCCTTGTTTTCGTCTTCCTGGTACAATCTCATTCGGCCAAACAAAACTGACACTTTCCGTGCTGTAACACAATAAACGGTGCCAGCTTTTTCTCCAGGCTGTAGGAGGTTCCAGAGTGAGGCCGGGTCGGAATAGGGCAGACCTATTTGTGCAAGTGTTTTGCCCATGAGTTCTCGCTGCTCTCTTGTTTCGCTGCCTATTGTTGTACGCCAGCGTGGTGCTTTGATGCTCTTCGAACCGTCATTCGCTAGCGATGTGCTAGATTTTTCTCACAGTTCTTTGATGGTTTTAGCGATATGCTAAACTTCTCTCCACAGCTCTTTGATTGTTTCATTCATTTCTGTTTCTTTTTTGTGTGTCTGATTATCTTTGCAGGATGACGAGTAACGTTTTGTCCATAAGGATGAATTCTCCAGCGCACGTAAGCTGAAAAGCAACATGAATAATACAACTGCTCTTCGCTGCATTGTTGTTGCCGTCAATGAGTGAGATTAATCTCGTAGCTTTCCCATATGACTTTATGTGTTTTTGTGAACATGTCAGTGTCAGTGTCCTTGATGTGTGGGAGTGTCTTTTTCTCCTTTTTTCCTTTTTTTTTTATTTATGTTTTTTTTTTGTTTATTGATTAGTTCTTTCTGTACAGAATAATACCACCTTGCACGGGCACAGAAATGATGTTCCTCTGTTTAATTGTTTAAGTAAACTATGGATCATTAGCTACTGTTTCTGATGCTATGAAATATAGTTTTGAAACAAATAGAACCGTGTTTCTTTTTCACACACGGTGGGGAAAAAATTAGGGACTGATTTCGCCCAAGATGTCTTGTGGTAATATAGCTTAAAATATGGGTAAAACGCCAGATACCCCCCCCCCCCCCCCTCCCCCGGTAGAATCGATATATTGAAATCTGTCATCCTTTCAAAACTAATCCATCTCTGGCTGCTTTTATCAAATCCACCCGATGTGTTTTCCCAGTCATGCCAGCAAATCTGTTATGAATTTGTGTGGAATAAGAAAACAGACACAATCAGTCGAAAAAAGTGCGCGTGAAAGTGTCAGAAATGGAGGTCTCGGTCTTCCCGAGTTAAAAAGTTTTGTACATCTCTGAAAGTGTCTGGATCCATAGATGTGAAAGATCAAAGCTTAAATGGACAGATATGCTACTCAGTAACTTCCCTCAATCGTCTTTGATCAATAAACATGGCCCAGAGATTGTTTCAAAATTTGGAAAATACAACCAATTCTGGGCAGATGTTTTTTTTTTAAAGCTTATAAACATCTCTTCTACAAATGTGGGCCGAAAAATTCAGCTGAACTATTAGCCGACCCAATTTACTACAGTAAACGTATTCAAGTCGGGAAAAAATACATTGTTTCCAAAATATTTGAAAACAATAATATTTACTATGTAGCTCATTCTTTTATGACAGTGGACAGTGTCTTTCACTGAGAAGTTTTTTTAAAAAAATGTGGCATCAATATCGATTTTCTTACTTTCGCCCTACTTGATTATAATACAGAGACATCTGGAATAGATATCGTAGACAATAAATATATCAGTTTTCCTCACTGTGTTAAGAAATTGTTTGCCACTTACAAAGGTTCAAAGATGTACTATGATATAATGATTGAAAATAACCAGAGAGAGCTCCATGTTGCGATAAATGGGATTTGAAACTGTCCCAAACTCATGATTGGGAGTCAAGCTTCCTGAATGCTCAAAAATATAGGATATAAAGCTCAAATGGTTTCAACTCAGAATATTACACAGATGCATAGGAACAAACATGATTTTGAAATAAAATTGGACTCGTTAATAATGACAGATGCAGCTTTTGTGGACTGTGTAAAGATAGTATTGATCAAATGTTCTGTGGGTGTACTTATGCTCAGCATTTTTGGGACACTTTTACTGAGTTAATAACAGAAAAATGTACCAATGCCCAGAATACATGTGTAACAATCATTTGTTCTTTTAGGATTGCAACAATTGTTATTAATAGTATTTTCTACTTCATTATTCTTTTGGCAAACAATATTTATACACATGTAAACTGAAAGGCAACTTTCCTCATGTAGCAGGCTTTCTGAAATATTAAACTTTTGATACCAAATTGAAAAACATTATGCGTATATAACTATGAACTATAAAGAATTCCATACTAATTGGTTGATATATTATGATGAATCATTTGTCTCCTCTAGTGATCTGATCAACTTCTTGGCAACTAGCGAGCAATAGCTGCTATTTCTCTTTTTGTTTTGTTTTTATTTTCATGACATATGACAATGTGGTGAGGCTCTTTTATTAATGTAACAAATAACCGTAACTGTTAAAAACAATTCGTATTGTTTGCAGTATTTTAGCTCGTTAACATCCAACCCATCCAGTCAAACTTTTTTTTCTTAGTTTTATATTAGTTCTATTTTTCATTTTCTATTTGTCCATCTCTCCCTCCCTCTTGTATATTTCTATTCATCTGTCAGTTCACCTATGCTATATACTCCCAGGACGTGCATACACTTTGATATGATTGTAATATGCTTCCCTTATTGAATGACGCCTTATTGTATATCACACTGTATCCATACAAAAGGATAGCTACATGTATGAGCAATGCCTATTCAACATATTGTCAACAGCCTGACTGAAGGAGGGCAGGGGGAAGTGGACTGGGGTGGGAGGGAATGGGTGAATGTTTGAGTGTGGGAGGGTAAGTAGGGAGGTCATGTTTGTATATGTGTGTGTGTGTTTCGTGTGTTTTTTTTTTTTTTTGTTTTTTTTTTTTTTTTGGGGGGGGGTCCTTTTTTGTTTTTGTTTTCGTTATTGTTCTTGTTGTTTTCCTTCTCCACTGTGAAAAACATTGCAAAGAGTTGATAAAGATGTTAACAAAAAAGATGTCTTGTGATCCACAGATACATCAGAGAGGTGTGGGCTGTGTAACAACCATTCTAAACCGAGTTCTACCTGAGGGGAACACCACTTTTTTGGTTTTGTTTGATGACATTGTGTGATTCCGTCGTTGAATTGATGAGGAAAACAGGAGAGAGGTGACGATGTGTTTATAGGATCACATTGAAAAAAAAAAAAAACAGAAAAAAAATGCGTTGGGATTTTCAACGTTCCATGGAATAAGAGTCCAGAAGCAAGTGCCCATCATGCTTTATGGTAGCAGAGAACTTGCCACAATACACAATGCAGACATTTAGTGGTGAAAGAATTCTTGTTCCTCTTCAATGGAATCCCCTCAGCCACTGACAAAAAAAGGCAAAGAAAACAGATAAGAAAAAAAGCTTTCCAGGTATTCAGATTCGACTTTTTAGATTGAATGTTCAGTTGTTGGTAATCAATGAGACAGAGGAGTGTGGGCACCCCCATCCATGACAACTGTCGTCATCCCCATCCCTCAGACAATGGCCCCAGCCGTGTTCACTTTCCATCCAATCCCAGCCTCCTTCCAGTCCTCCCCCTCCCCCACCTCCCCTCCATTTTTTTTTTTTTCATTTGTCCCCATCCGACTACCCATCCCAACCCCAACCCCGTCTTCTTTCCTCTCCCCCTGCCCTCCCGTCCCCTCCCTTCCCCCCTTCTTCCAAGCCAGCAGGAGTTGCAGATAAGAAAGTCTGGGAAAAGGGGATGTGGGGAGGGGGGGGGGAGGTAGGGGGTCGGGGGGAAGAGGGGGACTGGAAGTACAAGGACTGCCCAGCTTTCAGCTTCATGAGCCCTGCCCAGGCATTCATGGCAGCGTGCTGCTATGGAAATTGGGGCAGTTGTGTGTTCTGGGTAAATTGAAAGCTCTTTCTTTCAACAGATATTTACAGCAAAGCCACTCGGGTTATGCCATTTGCTTATCGAGATAAAACAGCGGCAGGGTGTTGACTCTTGCTTTAAAACTGGACTTTTTGGGGGATTGGCCATTTGTGACTGTCCACACGATGGAGGTGATCAGCCTTCACGCCTGGCATTGATTTTCAATTGGCTGTCCACAAGTTGCTGGTGTGGCGGCACAAGGTGCGCCCAAAGGGGAGATCATTACTGTAGAAGTGTTATATCAATCGAACTTAATTAGACTTGGCCGGCATAGAGAGCCCTTGTGACGAGTTCTCAGTGATAATGCAGGCAAACTCAATGCTACTCTCCTCCCCCATTTTTACCTCGTTTTCGTGTTGTTTTGGTTTTCACTGGGGAATTAGTCGATGTTTTGCAGTGCGGACATTCATGTGTCACAAAATGAAAGAAGGGACATCACTCTTATCTGCGAGTCTTCAATGAGCAGCCTTGCCCTCCTTGCCACTGTCCTAATTACCCAGTTTTAATGAGGAGGCTCAAAGGAAGAACGGCTTGTTTTCTTTTCCTTTTTTCATCTTCTCCTCTCTGTGACTTGCAGAAACTTGAAATGGCATTCAATCAATAAACTTTTCTCTCTCTCTCTCTCTCTCTCTCTCTCTCTCTCTCTCTCTCTCTCTCTCTCTCTCTCTCTCTCTCCTCTCTCAAAATTTGAAGAAAATCCTGTCTTTGATGTCAGCTTTAGCTATATGCACTAGTGTTTTCCAGATTGTTTTCTCTGTTTGGTTAAGCTTCATGTTAGACAGACATTTTGATCTTAAAAACAGGGAAATATCTGACTTTGTGGTGTTTGGAATAGTTTGCCATCATCCAACAACAACAACAACAACAACAACAACAACAACAACAACAACAACGACACACATTATATGTAAAAAACCGTCTATTACCCCTGGACCCGACGAGGGTCAGGGCAGCCCCTAGACTTGGCCTCAGTTGAGTCACCACTCCCGCCCAATCCCTTCCGTTAGTATCTGAACAGCCCCTATATGAACATGGCGACTTGGAAGTGACGTTCTTTTTTTCAGCTTTTTTGTTCCGACCCTTATTTTTTACACTTAAACCCCCCCCCCCCCCCCCCCCCCCCATCACCATCGTCTGCTTTCTGATTCGAGCCCTCCCCATCAGCTGGAAAATTTTCTTAAACCACTGATATGGATTAAGCTCCATACGAACTTAGAAAACTAGAAAAGAAGAAAAAAAAGCAGAAGACGACGACGACGACGACGACGACGACGACGAAGAAGAAGAAGAAGAAGAAGAAGAAGAAAAGAAGAAAAGAACACTATTAATGATTACATTACAATGCACATTAACATTCTGGCTGTAGTCACTCATCCTTTGTTTTTTTTTTCAGTCCAGTTTTAAATTTACATTACATACATAGACAGACACGCAAAGACATGAATGGGTGGATAAATATATGATTAGCTAGATCAATAGATCACTAAATGTAATTCCAGGTCTATATATGATACGAAGTCAAACAAACGGGTGGTGACAAGTTATTTATAGCCCAGCCGACCACGAAGGCCTCGTTAATGCTGCACGAAATTTACAAGCGAAGCCATATACACATTTAAGTGGCAAGACAAAAAAAATCAAAAGCAATGAAGTCATCAAAACTACTTTAAAATGCGTGGTGACAGAGGAGATAGAAGAAGAAGATTTGGCCCAATATCTTTTTCCTTCCCCCCTCCTCCATCCCATTAACAATACAAGACGGAAGTCGATGATAGAACATAGGCCAAATACATTCAATTTCTAACACACCCAGTACGCTTGATTTTAACGGCCCTAGGCGTATTCAAATATGGAAATGGACCTGATGGTATTTAGATATGAAAAATAGGTCTGATCGTACTCGATCACCAATTTACATGTATAATCGTACGGAAATATGGAAAATGGACCTAATGGTTTTCAGCTACAGAATGTATGTCCTATCAGATTAAAGTGTATCATAAACAAGCAGTACATGCCAAATGTTATTCTTTACAAAATAAGCTGTTATCAAATTTCAGCAATGGACCTAATTGTATTCAAAGCAAATGAAACCAGATGTGACAGTCACCTTGACGCATCAAAACACTATATAATTCTTACAAGCACTGCCTGCTCCTGCCTCCCTCCACCTCACCTACCCTTCACCCCCACCCCCCCCCCCCCCCCCCCCCCCACTTCTTGATCCCATTTGCCAATCATTTCACTATTTCACTTCATTCTGAGGATTTGTACCGACCCCGCAAAATCTATAACACACAAACCACCCCAAACCCGTCGTCAATTTTCCGGTCGTACAGCCCACCCGTAATTATATCTTTGCGCCAGATTTAAGCTGTCTGTTTGCAATCACTTGATGTGCATTTAAATGTGTATAGCTAAAAGAAAGAGCGAGCAGACAACTTTCAGACACAACAATCATCATAAGAACACACTCTGGTTGCACCTGTCTATATATACACTCAAACATTTACTGATGGTCATGGCATATGAATTTCTTGAATGTTTTGTCAAGAAATAACAGAAGACAAAGACAAAGTAGCAAAAGAGCCACAAAAGGCAGATTGCGAGGACTTCGGACTTCGGTTGCCTTGCTCTGTATTGTGCGCTATCTAAAGGAGAGAACTATTGACTGGCTTTTATGTGTCAATTCTTTACATAAGAGGCAGAGCTAGTGAACTTTTAGCACTTGTTCACTTATATCTGGTGTCAAAATTCGAGAGAAACTGCTTTTACTGAGAGAGAGAGAGAGAGAGAGAGAGAGAGAGAGAGAGAGAGAGAGAGAGAGAGAGAGAGAGAGAGAGAGACCTATCGTTTGTCTTCCACATCATCTTCCTTTAACAGACTCTACTTTTTCCTGCAGGAGGGCTGATTCTCTCTTCTACTTTTCCCTTCCGTCCCCACCATAGCTGTCTTTTTAGTCTTCGCCGAGTTCTGGCCAAACGTTCGTGGGGCTGTCATCAAGGATCGGAATGGCCTCCGCTACTAGAGAGCCTCTCTCCTTTCCATCCACACACCCCTCCGCCCCCTTTCTCCAGAGGAGTGAGAGTGAGAGGAGATGAGGGAATGATGCTGCTCTTGGAGACAGGCTTTTTTGTGTGTGTCAGTCTACACTCAGGGAACTATACACTTGAAGAAACCATTGTTTTTCTACATTGTTGTAATGCCCTGCAGCACCCAAACAACATGCCAGAACAATCAACACGTAAGTAAGGGTAGGAGTAGGGGTTAGGGACGTTGGACGTGGGGGGGGGGGGGGGGGGGGCTGGGTGAGGCTGTCAGCGTAACTGTGAGGGTTGGAAAGAGAAAGGGGGGGGGGGGAGGGGTGTGGAAGAAAGAAGTTGCTGATGTGGTGGTTGGTTAAAGATGGGCAGGGAGGAAGGGGAAGGGTCGAGGTAGCGACTGGGTGTTAGGGGTGAGAAGTTGGGGGGAAGGGAGGGGGGGGGGGGGTACCAGAGACGACGAGGGAGGAGGGGGATTGTTGAGGTAGGGGAGATTGTCGGAAGGGGGGTGGGGATGAGGGCGCGGGATTGAGGAAGTGGCAAAGGAGTTTGGGACAGTGAGGAGTGAAGGATGAAAATGCTAAATTGAGAGAATGTTTACATTATCAGCCTTTTCACCTCTTGACTCCCCACCCACTATTCTTTCACTTCGCTTTCAGTTTTTCTCTACGTCTGTTTGCCTGTTTGCTTCTCTCTCTCTCTCTCTCTCTCTCTCTCTCTCTCTCTCTCTCTCTCTCTCTCTCTCTCTGTCTCTGTCTCTGTGTGTGTGTGTGTGTGTGTGTGTGTGTGTGTGTGTGTGTGTGTGTGTGTGCCTACCTGATTGCTCGTAATCATAGTCAATATGCCAAACTGTATTCTGCTACAGAATATAGACGCAATCATGTTTAATTACAGACTTTATTACATTCAAAGCAAATGGGATCAGATACTACAGTTACATGAATGCTTCAAAACAATACATAATCCTAACCAGCAGCATACAGCATAAAGGTATGAAAGAAAACCATATATCAAACCCTATGCCCCTCTTGCCACCCCTCCCCCCTCTCTACCTACCCTTTCCTCTCCTCTTCGCTCTCGGTCACCAATCACCTTACTTAATTCTGAGAGTTTGTACAGATGGCGCCCCACAGAATCTATAAGATACGAACCATCCTTTATCTGATGTCAGTTTTCATGTCGGTTGTTTATTATTTACTATTTACTTCTCTCCATCTCGTTTAACACGTCCTATAATCCATGAAGACAACAAAGGGGTGTGAATGAAGATAAGTAAGATTTTAGGCTGATGGACACACTTTCTTAATGACTTGACGTGACTCCGTCTCATATGGATGAGATGTGAAAGGAGAGATGTGAGGATGTTAGCATAAAATCACGATGAAAAGAGAACAGCGAAGACAGGTAAGTGATTTTTCAACATGATGTCGAATGAGGGTCCAGACACATCTTCCCATCATCCTTCATTGCTGTGAGGAACTTTTGCAGCATACGGCATGAAGAGTAAGTGGGAAAAAAATTCTCAATACAGTCAAAAAAGAAACCCCTCAACAGTTGGGGAAAAAAGTAAAGAAAGGGAAAAGAAAAGATTTTCTTCACCCCAAAATCCTCCTCTGGCATTTTGTATTCGACAGTAAGGATTGTATGTTCAGTTCTTAGTGATCAATAGGCAGGGGAATTTGGGTGTACCAAGTCAAAGGTTTGTGTAAAAGCAACTGTAATCATCTACATCCCTCAGGCTATGTCCCCCCCCCACCCCCCCCACCTCTTGTCTTTCTCACTTCCATCACACCCCAGCCACCTTCCAGTTTCCTTCAACCCCCCCCCCCCCCCCCCTCCTCTCTCTCGTCTTCGTCCGTTTCTGTCTAATCACCATCCCGTCCCATCCCCACTGCGTCATCTTTCCTCTCACAAATCCAACTCACCCCACCCCTACCCCAACTCTTTGTCTATACCAGCAGGAGTTGTGCGATAAAGTCTGGAAAGACAGAGGGTGGTGAGACTGCAAGGGGCTGCCCAACTTCCAGCCTCATCAGCCCTGCCCGGGCATTCATGACAGTGTGCAGCTATGGGATTTTTTACGGACAAGTAATCTGGGTAAATTAAAAGCTCTTTCAGCAGATCTTTGTGGCTGAGCCGCTGAGATAAAACAGTGGGCAGCATGTTTATTCTTGTTTAGAGCAGGTCTCTTTGGAGGAGCGGCCTTTTGTGACTGTCCACACGATGAGGGTGATCAGCCTTCATGCCCGGCATTGATTTTCGATTGGCTGTCGACAAGTGCTGGCACCACACGTGGCGAGCCAAAGTGGAGATCATTACTGTGTAAATGTTACGTCAATCGACCTTAATTAGACTTTGGCAGAGTGAAGAGCCCTTGTGTGGAGTTCTGAGTGATAACGCAGGCCAGGCCAATGCAAATATTCTACTCCATTTTTTTTCGTCATCGTTTACCTCGTTTTTTGTTGTTCGCTTTCCCCCCTGAATTAGTCGCTGTTTTGCTGTGCGAACATGCACGTGCCACTCAGAAAGGAAGAGATATCACTCTTAATCAGCAGGTTCACAAGGAGTTGGATTTGCTTCCATTGTCACTGCCCAAATTGCTCCGTTTTAATGCAGAGGTGGGAAGAGGGTCTGAGTTTCTTTTTTTTCTTCATCTTCTCCTTGCTATGTTCTTAAAGAAACTTGAAATGACATTTTCATGAATAAGCTTGTGTTAATTCCAAACTGAGAAAAAAATCCTATCTTTTGCTGTCATTATCAGCTGTATGCACCACAGTTTTGCAGATGGTTTGCGCCGTCTCCTTTAGCTTGTTGTGAAGAGACATTTTGATCCCGCGAATTTTGGGCCTCTCTGGTCTTGTTTGAACGAAATTTAGAGTTAGTTTTTTTATTACCCAGCCGACAAAAAGGGACACACACACACACACACACACACACACACACACACACACACACACACACACACACACACACATATCTATCTATCTATCTATCTATCTATCTATCTATCTATCTATCTCTATCTATCTATCTATCTATCTATCCATCTTTCTATGCACGCGCTCATGCGCGGATAGAAACAACAGCTTTTGATTGTCTAAAAATATCCTTTTTTTGCAAACCTTTGCTGCTGAAATCTTTAGCCGATTCAAAAAAACAAAAACAAACAAAAAAACGACGTCAATAACCGCAACAATGACAACAAAAACGCACACACACACACACACACACACACACACGCGCGCGCACGCGCGCGCGCGCACGCGCGCGCGCGCGCGCGCGCGCACGCACGCACGCACGCACACACACCACCACATGCACGCACACACACACACACACACACGCACGCACGCACGCACGCACGCACGCACACACACACACACACACACACACACACACACACACACACACACACACACACACACACACACACACACACACACACACACACACACACACACACACACACATTTAAACATGTAAAGACTGTTGCTTTGATTCACATACTTAAACATCTGAGGTGCCCATTTTAGTCAGTCCTACAAGATGCAGAGATTTGAATCCCTAAGAAAGCATGATTTTACGTGTTAAATATGATATAAGGATACATAGAAATGCATTTTAGGGATATACACTTTGCACAATGGTCAGCTTGTCCACTCTGAACATTGTGTACATTTCTTCGACATGGTTACCAAATGAAAAAAAAAATCTGACATCTTGTAAATTTTAAAGCGAAGAAAGTTAAAGACGTTTCAGAACACAGACAGGAAAGGATTACGAAAGGAGAAAAAAAACAAATACGTGGACGATAGGAAAGGAAGATGTACATGAATCAGCGTCACGAAAAGTTTTGAAGTTTGAACGGTAAATGTTTTTATGATTGCTGAGTACGTAGTGTCGTAAGAAAAAGAAAATGAGCAAGCATGCTGTAAATTGCTTAGTAGTTATAATGACAACACTTTAACGGTACAAACTTATCAGACCTGACGACAATACTTTGGCAGTACAAACTCTTCACACTTGATAGCAACGCTTTGGAAGTACAAACTCTTCACACTTGATAGCAACCCTTTGACTGTACAAACTCTACAGACTTGATGACAACACTCTGGCAGTATAAACTCTTCAGACTTAATGGGCAACTCTTTGACAGTACAAACTCTTTAGACTTGGTAGTAACATTTTGGCGGTACAAACTCTACAGACTTGATGACAACACTTTGACAGTACAAACTCTACAGACTTGATGACAGCACTTTGACAGTAAAAACTCTACAGACTTGATGACAACACTCTGGCAGTACAAACTATAAACTATGTATACTTGGCAGCAAAAACTCTCCTGTCATTATAGCAACACAGTGATAGTATCTTGAGCGCACAAACTCTTCAGTCATACCAGCTGCCGTGGCGAAGTGGTTAGCGTCGCGGACTTCCAGCTGGAAGGTCGTGAGTTCGATTCCCATCAGAGTCATGTGGGATTTTTCGGCCCCTACCGGCTCCTGCCCAGGATTGAGTTTGCTACGGGCTCAGTTGGGAAGACTGGGACCACACAGTTAAGTTTCGTCCACTAAGTGGATGCGTCTCTCAGAGTGTTGTTCAAATTCCTGACCAACACTGCAGGTGTCTGTATTTCTCGGGCTTGGTTGACGCCGGGATATATTATGAAAGGAAGCGTAGAGTACAGCCCTATCATGCAGCCTCAGACCGGAATGGAAATCCGTAGCATCATCTTCATCATCCTCATTCGCATCGATCAGCATGAAAAAAGTCTCAGATTCTGTGGCCGTCCATGCCCTGCTCTCACGGTGACCTCAGTTTTGATGTCCTCTCCACATCTCTGGGCCTTGGTTTGATTCTGTCGATGTCACCGGTATCGGCAAATTCATGGGAGCTGTCGTAGGTCGGACGTGGTGGCGCCCTCTGGAGGGAGAGCTCACTTACGTTGTATCCGCGACTGAACAATCATTAATGTTGTCAGTAGGGGGTTTAGTAGGGTGGTGTCCTACATATGTTGGATGGGAAACGGCACTACTGACCACCACCGAAGTGAGTCGGGAGCAGTGCAGAGTCTCCTCCAGCGGGTTGCCTCTTGACGACATTGATTGCTCCCTGTGGACTGTCGGTGCCGGAGCTGTAGCTGGACGGGCCTGGCTGTAGCTGTGGACGAGAGGCTCGGAATGAGCGGTGTGGGTGCAATGCTACTGAGGTGGCACAGAATATGGGACAGAAAAAACAAAAAACGAAAACGAACAAAACAAACGAAAACTCTTCAGTATGATAGCAACACTGGCAGTATTGAGGAGTGGGATCGAGTTGGGCGCTGAAGGGAGGGTAGCGGGACGGAAAATGAGAGAGAGAGAGAGAGAGAGAGAGAGAGAGAGAGAGAGAGAGAGAGAGAGAGAGAGAGAGACAGACAGACAGACAGACAGAGGGTGGCTGCAGCAAGGAAGTCGTGGATGGTCTGTGTGGGTGTGTGGTGCTAAGTGATAGGGAATAGGTGGAGTGACTGCCTTTTCTTCATGTAGTAAGGAGAGTTAACTGACTTTTTCTCAACGCTTTTTTTTTTTTTCTGTTTTCCTGAACGCAACTTCTTCATTTTAATTTGGTTTCAGGAAACCGTTACATTTACTTAACTATCAATGTATAGTCATCTTTATTTTATTCAAATCTCTCAGTTTGTTTTTCCTTCAAGCAGTCAAGCTATAGCAGTTTGCACCAGAAACATCTAGCTGGAGAAAGAACAGCCCAGACTTTTGTCTTCCCTGAAATCTCCCTTTAATGGACTCTTTTACTGGCAGAAGAGCGATTCCATCTACTCCTTCCCCTGCCGTCTCCACCATCAACGGTCTCTTTAATTTTCGCTGAGCTTTGGCAAGACGCTTCTGGGGCTATCATCAAGGGCTGGAATGGCTTCTGCTACTAGAGAGACCCCTCACTCCTCCCGTCCCTCTCATCCATCCCTTTGCCTCTGACTCCCATCCCTCCCACCCCTCCCTCCCTCCCCCCACCCCCGGTTTCCTGGAGAAGTTAGAGTAACAGGGATGAGTGAGTGATGCTGCTTTTGGGACAGATGTCTTTGTGGATCTGCGCCCGAGAAAATATACACATGAAGAGGCGCTTGTCTTCCACGTTGGTGTAATGCCCTGCAACGCCCAAACAAAATGCCACAGCGATCAGCGAGTGAGGAGGGTGGTCGTGTGGCGAGGTATTGGGTAGGGGTGGAAGGGGTGGGGTAGGAGGGACAGGCGGGTTATCCACGTGACTGTGAGGGCGGTGGAAATCGGGGGGGGGGGGGGGGGGGGGGGAAGGCAGCTAGAAGCTGTTGACTGTTGAGGGATCGGATCGAGTTCGGAGGGGGAAGAGGCAGTGACAGGACACTGGGACATAGAACAGCAAGGTATGCTGATGCCAGAGATGGGGAGTGGAGACTGGAGCAGGGAGGCAGAGAAGAGGTCGAGGGTGGGGGTGGGGGTGGGGGTGGGGGCAGAGGAAGGCGCGTGTCGAGTTATCGCGAAGATGGTGGGACAGTGTGATGTACAGGATGAAATGCCTCAGATGGAGTATTCACTTTATGCTCTCTCTCTCTCTCTCTCTCTCTCTCTCTCTCTCTCTCTCTCTCTCTCTCTCTCTCTCTCTCTCTCTCTCCGTGTGATGTGTGTGTGTGTGTGTGTGTGTGTGTGTGTGTGTGTGTGTGTGTGTGTGTGTGTGTGTGTATAAATTTCCTTCATATCAGATAATGCTGTGAACGTTTTTGTGATGATACCACGATCCACACAAGCAGCTCCAACTTTAATTCTGTGCACGCACAATTATAAAAGACAGTTGACATTTTGAATATGAAACAATTTTTTTCCGATTCGGACTAAGATCATGCTCTTAACACGACATCATAAACAATTCCCCTCTATTTTCATGAATAAGACACAAAATGCAGAGTAGGCAATCGCCGAGTTCTAGGCATAATTATTGCCAACAGTCTTTCGTGGACTGCTCACATCATAGCCATATGAGAAACAGTATCCAGACAAACATATCACATATGCAGGATAAGGACTTCTTGAACTTTCATGCTAGTAAATTATTCTTGCTGGTCGCTTATATACTCTCTATTTGACACGGCAAATACAATCTTTCTTTTTATCTCTATAGTGCTCCTAAAGCAGGTCTTCTGAAATCTTCGAGTCTTATAGAATCAGATCATATTCAAGTTAGATTTCTTCTTTTATTGGATATGTCTGGCATCAATAAAAAAAAAAATATTCACGCAAAACGATTGTACCTGAATTAGCCTCACAAATGCCTGGACGTAAATTCAACCTAAATCCTAAATATCCTTCATAATCTCAGGGGGGTTTTTTTGCCTAGAATTGACTTATTTGAAACAAGTCTTTGTTTCGCTGGTCCTCCATACTTGAATTCTCCAGAACTGACTTATTTGAAACGAGTCTTTGGTACTCTGGTCCTCTTTGGAACTCTGGTCCTCCTTACTTGAATTCCCTTCCGCCAGAGCTTTTTAAGTCAATGAAGCAGAGAACCTCACGGGAGAAAATTCTTTACATCCTTCGCTCTCTCTAGTAGTGCAGATATACGTATAATTCACATTATTAATGCTGATCTGCGTCAAAATAAGTTACCCCTTAGCTTCACATTTATAGTATACCCATATCGTAACCAACATGTACTTACATTTCCCAAGAATTTACTGTTACTGTTTTACGTCCATTATTGTTTCAAGAATCATAGGCCTGGTGATTGGACTCACATTGTTAGTGACAGTGTCTCAAAAATTAGCAATTTACTAAAAAAAAAAAATAGTTCATGTGTGTAGAGCTTGTCTACTGTTCATGCATTCTCTCTCTCTCTCTCTCTCTCTCTCTCTCTCTCTCTCTCTCTCTCTCTCTCTCTCTCTCTCTCTCTCTCTCTTTCATATCACGTCTTCTTCTCTGCCTTTAAAACTAGTCTTCCCCATATGGATGGAGGCATGTGTTTCTTATGTACATGTCTGCTTGGTGAATGGGTACTGCAGCTTGCACTGGCGTGGAGTTACGTGCATTCAATTGTTTTTCTATTAGAGTAAAAGCTGATGTCCTCGTTTGTTGTGTACTGTTTATTTCTCCATGTCTCTCATCAGATGAGCATGCACCAAAGACATGTGAATTTTCTGACAACTACTTATCAAGCAACTGACATACACCTTTTCTTTTTCTTTGATGACATGACGTAATTCCGTTTTCTGTTTCAGTATGGGTTGGATAAAAGGGGGAAAGAATATGGGTGGGGAGGTTGTTTATATTAGATCACATTGAAAAGAAGATCAAAGAAAGGGATAGGATTTTCAATGTGACGTCGATTGAGAATCTAGAAGCATATACTCACTGTTTTCTTTGTTCCAAAGAGCTTTCCAAAATACACAGCAAAAGAAATCCCAAGAAAAAAAAACCATTTTTTTTAAGGCAAAAAAAAACAAAAATCCCTTCACCAGCATTTCATTGACTTTAAAGATTGTCTCTTCTGTTCTCAGTAATCAATGAGGTGGGAGAGTGTTAGTGGCCCCGGCTGGAGCTTTGTTCGATTTGGTTGCCAACCAACATCAGACCCACTCCTCCAGTCATCATCTCAGTATTTGCTTTTCCCACTACACACCAGCCTCCTGCCAGTTTCCCCCATTTCCCGCCCACTCTCAGTGCCCCTTTTGTCTTCCTTTTTGTCCTCTCCAGCCCATACCCCCAACTTCTTCCCCCCCCCCCCCCCCCCCCCACACACACACCCTCCACTCGTCTTCTTTGCCATCAGGAATTGCAGATAAGAAAGTCTGGAAAGACAGGGGGCGATGGGAGTGCAAGAGTCTGCCCAACTTCCAGCCTCATCATCCCTGCCCAGGCATTCATGGCAGTGCGTGGCTATGGGATTTCATGTGGACGAGTAATCTGGGTAAATAAAAGCTCTTTCAACAGATCTTTGTGGCTGAGCCACTTGGGTTTCGTCGTTTGCTTATCGAGATAAAACAGCGACAGGATATTGACTCTCACACAGAGATGGCCTCTTTGGGAGAGCGGCCATTTGTGACTGTCCACACGATGGGGGTGATCAGCCTTCACGCCTGGCATTGATTTTCGATTGGCTGTCGGCAAGTGTCGGCACCACACTCGGCGCGCCAAAGGGGAGATCATTACTGTGTAAATATTACATCAATCGACCTTAATTAGACTTGGGTGGCGTGGAGAGCCCTTGTGGCGAGTTCTTGGTGATAACGCAGGCCAGGTCAATCAATATCAATATCTCACTACGCCCTTCCTTTTTTCTCTCGTCATGTTCCTGCTTTCTTTGTTGTTTTTTTTGTTTTGCTGGGTATCAGTCGCCCTTTTACAGCACAGACATGCGCCTATCAAAAAAGGAAGGGACATGACTCTTATTTGTTCGTTCACAAGGAGTGGAATGCCTGCCCATTTCAGTGCCCAATGCTCAGGTATAACGAACCTCAGAGGAAGAGTGTCGTATTTTCGTTGCCTCCTTCATCTTTTTCTTGCCTGGTTTTTACACATACACAAAAATTGAAATGGCGTTTTAATGAATAAACTGGCTTACTGTCACCAATCTGGGAAAAAATATCATGTCTTTGGCTATCATCTTCAGCTGTGCCCCACCATTATGGAAATTTTTTTCCGTCTGTTTTTAGCTTCATCTAAGACTGACATGGTGATTTTGTGAAGATAGGCCTCTGTGCTTTCCTTTCAGTTTAGAGTTGGTTTCGTTTTTGCCCAGCTGACCACTCAGGAACCTTTCACACTGTCACCACGTACGGAAAAAGTCTATCTCAGTAAATAAAACAATAAACGTCACCACACACACACACACACACACACACACGCACACACACACACACAGAATAAAGGCTACTCTGCAAAATTCTTAGCTGCTGACAATGCTTGGGTCATTAAACAGCAGAGCAGACCACTCTGACTGTTGAACATCTTTTGACCTCCCTTGCATCCTTAAATGGATCCCCAAGCACAGGTACTATGATTTTCTCCCACATTTTATATAATAATTTGATTTTTTCATTAACTTATTTCCTTACTACGCTTTCTTTGTTTTACTTTCTACCCTTCGCTGGCTGTTTTGGGGTGCTGTTTGTATCTAGTTTTGAACCCTTGGTAATGAGACCACCACAGAAGAATTATAAACTGTGGTGTATCTCCTTTTTGATGCCAAGAGAGTATGGGCACAGTCAGCTTTCTTTCCCTGATGAGTCTCATCCAACAGATAAAAAGTCTTAGAACAGGCACAAAGAATGGACGTGTCTTCAAGATTAAAAAAAAAATCATTTTCGTATACTACTAGTGAAGCGTATATAGCTTTTACAATGTTATTTCTTTTCTGTTATTTGTGCTTGTTACCTTTCTGTCTCTGCCCTTCCCGTCCCTCCCCCCACCTGTTTAGTTTTGAGACCTTTGTCAGGTGATTACTGTTAATACAGAAGAATTATTATCCAGCGTTTGTTTTCCCCCACAAATGAACTGTTCAGCATTTTATGTTTTAACTGCTCATCAATAAAGGGAAATACTGCCCTGTACAAAACTGATGATTTTCTGGTCGTCAATTCAACTACACTATGAACTGTTAGTGTCTGTTTTTAAATGTTTTTGCATTGTTGGTATTTTTTCAAGAAGGGCGAAACAGCTAATAATTGGAAAAAATGTATAGATCGAGTGTACTATTTCCTGTGGTAATCAGTCAGTTGGTGCAGATGTCTGCTTGGTGAATGGGTACCACAGTGTGCACAAACGTAGAGTAATGTGCCGTGAACTGTTTTCGTATGAGAGAGCAAAGCTGCTTTCCTTAGTTGTACTTTACTGTTTAATGCTCCCTGTTTTCCTTCACGCCAAGGGAATACATCAGACAGGTGTGGTGACGTTTGTGACAACTGTCAATCAGTGGTTGAATTCAGTACTTTTCTTTTTATTTTGATGACATGATGTAATACCATCTAAAATTTGAGTGTGGGATGGGTAAAACAAGAAAGGAGAGAGGTGAAATTGTTTGTGTAAGATCACATTGAAAAGAACATCGAAAAGGAAGGTCCAGGTGCATGCACCCACTGTTTTTTTTTTTCTTGTTTAGATTAACTTTCCAGTACACACGACGTAAACAAATTGAGAGCCAAAAGAATTCCATGTTATCTTCAGAACAATTCCTGAAATCCTTTTTAAAAGGAAAGAAAAGAAAGCAGGGGAGAAAACCTTCACTGGCATTTCAATGTCGTTGACTTTTTTGAGATTGTCTCCTCAGTTCCTGGTAATCAATGAGGCAGAGGAGCGTTTGTGCCTTGAGCGAGAGCTTTGTTCACTTTGGACAACCGACACCAGACCCACCCCTACAGTCACCACCCAAGCCATCTCCATTCCCAGTATACCCCGGCCTTTTTCTGATTTCTTCCATTCCCATCCCCTCTCACATACCCTGTTCGTTCCTTTTCATCCTTTCCAGTCTAAATACCCTTCTCGCTTCAATAGCCCTACTTCTTTCTCCCCTCCCCCTCTCCACTTGTCAATATTACCATCAAGAAAGTTTGGAAAGATGAGGTAGAGAGAGTCAAGCAGCTACCAAACGTCCAGCCTCATCAGCTCTACACAGCATGCATGGCAGCAAACGGCTATGAGATTTCTTTTGGATGGGTAATCTGGGTAAATTAAAAGCTCTTTCAACAGATATTTGCAGCTGAACCACTCAGGTTCCACGTTTGCTTATCAAGATAAAACACATCGGCCGAGTGTTGACTCTCACACAGATCTGGATCTTCTTTGGGGGTAGCGGCTATTTAATAATAATAATAATAATAATGAATACTTATATAGCGCCTATTCTCGGCTAGAGACCAAGCTCTAAGCGCTTTACAATCCACACTCGTTTACACAACGGGCTGCCTACCTGGGTAGTGCTGACTGAAGAGCTGCCAGCTGGCGCTTCATTCAGTCGTTTCCCGTGTCATCCAGTCAATATCGTTCACTCAGTTTCCCTTACTTCCTCCATTCTTTCAATCTCTCACGCAGGGTGCATGCTATGTGTAACGTGTCATCCATACCAACGGCCAAACTGGCCTTCTCTTCCGAAAGTTGGTGATGGGATTTTACGTGTGTGCAAGATGTTATGCGTGCGTTCACAAACGGAACCTCGGTTTATAGTCTCATTCGAAGGACTATGTGGGGAATGGAGTCAGAACCAATGTTAACTCCGAGGAAAAAATCCCCCTGTACCGAAATTCGAACCCGTAACCTCCGGAGCACGAGTCCGCGCTCTCACCAACTGAGCTATTCCGGCCCCCGGAATATTTCTGACTGTCCACAGAATGGGGGTGACCAGCCCCCACGCCCGGCATTGATTTTCGATTGGCTGTCGGCAAGTATCAGCTTCGCACGTGGCGCGCCAAAGGGCAGATCATTGCTGTATACATATTATATCAATCGACCTTAATTAGAATTGGGTGGTGTGGAGAACCCTTGTGGCGAGTTCTTGGTGATAATGCAGGCCAGGTCAATGCTAATATCTTCCCCTTTTTTCCCTCGTGATTTGTTTCGTTTTCTTGTCCCTTTGGTTTTGCTGGGATTCAGTCACCGTTTTGCAGCGTGCAGACATGTGCATGTCTAAGAGGAAGGAATGGATGTCACTCTTATCTCCTGGTTCACAAGGAGTGAGTTTGCTTCCAATGCCACAACTCAATCGGTCTGTGTTCAAGGCGAACCTCAGAGGAAGAGATCAGAGCATTTTTTTTTCGTTTCCTCATTCACCTTTTTGCTTGTACGCAGGTACCTGAAATGGTATGGTACTAAATGAGTTTGAATATTGTCAGCAATCTGGAGAGGTCCTGTCTTTTACTGTCGTCACCAGCTGCATTAGCCACTGTTTTTGAGATTGCTTTCTCAGTCTGGTTTTAGCTCCATCTGAGAATGACATGTTGATCCTGTGATGGGTGACCTCTCTGGTCTGCATTTGGTTTAAAATTAGTCTATTGCCCAGTTGATCATTCAGTGCCATTATATAGGAAGAAAATAAAATTCCAGTAAAAACAAACAGTAAACAGCACACACACACACACACACACACACACACATACACACACGCACACACACACACACACACACACACACACACACACACACATCCATGTGCACACACATACACACCCACACTCTGAGGTAGACAGACCAATCGATTAACAGAGAGAAACATAGAGAAATAGATAGATAGATATGCTGATGGACAGAGAGAGAGAGAGAGAGAGAGAGAGAGAGAGAGAGAGAGAGAGAGAGCTTAAAAAAATGGCAGTCCTGTCATGCCTTAATAACTTGTAGATGATTTTCGGCAAATGTTCACATTGCTAAGTTTTTAAGACATGCAAACACTGCTACTCTTATCAAATATTTTCCCATTTGCAGTGCATCATTCTATGAGTCATGCTAGGTATGGAGCCCAAATATCCCAAAGGAGCATGATGTTACGCTAAACACGTGATTTTACACTATACACATAAACACACACACACAAACACATTCTCCTTCTGTCTTTTCTCTCCCTCTCTCTCCCCCCCTCTCTCTCTCTCTCTCCTGACAGAGAGAGAGAGAGAGAGAGAGAGAGTGTGTGTGTGTGTGTGTGTGTGCATACGTTTAATGTTACAAATATGTGTATAGAGCCCTGTCTGAGAGCGTATTGACTGTGCAGAATGAACAGCTGGTATCTACTCTGAACAGTGTTTCCATTTACCATACTTAGTCATCAGATTGCGACAAGAAAGCTGGCTTGTGATAAATTGTAAGGAGAAAAGTAACGTTTCTAGAACAAGACAAGCGACTGTGCCACAATAGGAGAAAAATAGGACAAAGAAAGACATGTCATAATCCCATCGTGCGTTTTACTCAGAAGTGGATAAAAGAGGAAAGGACAGAGGTGACGTTGTCTGTATAAGATCACACTGAAAAGAATAGTAAGGTGATGAGATTTGCAAAATGACATCGAATGACGAATCAGAGGCAGGTAGCCACCCAATTTTCATTGTCGGAAAGAACGTTCTAGAACACCTAGCGTAAAAAATGAATGGCAAAAGAATTCTCATTTCCCTTCAAGAGAATTCCAAAACATTATAAAAAGGACAGAAGAAAAAAAAAACAGCCAAAAAGCCTGACTAGCATTTCAATCTAGTTGCAAAGTGAAGGGACTGCAGGTGGAAATCTAAACACATTTTAAATAACTGTGAACGTGGTGTTTTGTCTTGTGATTCGTTTGTCCACGTTTTTTGGTTGTTTTTTTTTTTTTTTTTTTTTTTTTGCAGTTCGCTAATATATATATATATAGAATTATAAACAAAGTTCGCTCTTATGTCTCAGATTATAGAAATAGGGGGGTGATAAACCTTCATATCTGCAGTGGTAGATGATTCTGCCTAACTGACAGTATGTGCTTGAGTGGGTAAATGGGGAATAAATAAATACTTCTCAAAATGAACCTTCAGCAAGCTTATAGTCTCCAAAGTGGGAGACCATCTCCAATGGGGAGAAAGCTCACTAAGATATAACTCCTAGTCAGATACCGGTATTTGGAAACCTGATTGTTTCTCCTCAGTGACCACACAAAGTGGTAATTTGACTCCTCTGCCTTTTCGGTTTTAAGAAGAATGCTATACCAGAAAAAGGCTGGTGTGCAATACCATAATGTATGTTTGTTGAGTTTTCAAAAAAACTAACTAAAGGTGCCACCTAAGAAGCAAAAGAAAATCATGAAAGAGCAAAACAAGCTACATTTTCTTGTGAAAAGTAGAAAATATAAAAAGATAACCTCTTAAGACACAAGTGCTGAGGGCCAGTTCTTGGAATGAATCCGCAAGGGACTGAATTACAATGAAACAATAAATTCCAAGGGTAAGTATTGAGCACCATTCCAGCAACTTACAGTGCAGCTAGGTGTTGCAATGACTGCAAGAAATATTGAATTATAAACAAAGCTTGCTCTTATGTCTCAGATTATAGAAATAGGGGGGTGACAAGCAAGCTTTGTTTATAATTCAATATATATATATATATATATTTATATATATATATATATATATATGTATGTATGTATATAAAGCATTTCAATGTCTTTGACTTTTAAGATTGTCTCTCAGTTCTTGGTAATCAATTAGGCAGGAGAATGTTGGCGCTCCCAGCTTGAGCGTTGTTCAGCTTGGACGACAAACGATATCAGCGCCATCCCTGCAGCTACAATCTTTTTCATTCCCACTACACCCCAACCACCTTCCAGTTTCCTGCATTCCTCGTCTTTCTCACTAAACCCTTTTCCTTCTTTTCATCCTTTTTAGTATACCCACCCACTCACCCTCATACGCCCCACGTCTTCCTCCACGTCCTTCCCCCTCCACTCTTCTTTAATGCCATGCCATCAGGTGTTGCAGATAAGAAATTCGGGAAAGACTGCGGGATTTCTGGCGGTCGAGTAATCTAGGTAAATAAAAAGCTCTTTCAACAGATATTTGCAGCTCAGCCACTGGGGTTCCATCGTTGGCTTATCGAGATAAAACAATGGCAGCGTGTTTGACTCGGATGGAGCAGGTTTCTTTAAGAGAGTGGAGATGGGGTTTCTTAGGGGGTGGGGATTAGGGGGTGGGGGGGGTATCAGCCTCCACACCCAGCAATTGATTTTCGATTGACTTTTGACAAGTGTTGGCACCTCATTTGGCGCGCCAAAGGGGAGATTATTACTGTGTAAATATTACACACCAATCGACAGACCTTAAATAGATTTGGGCAACTTGAAGAGCGCATGTGGCAAGTTCTTTGTGATAACGCAGGCCAAGTTTAGTGCTAAACTCATCCTCCATTTTTTTCTCGTCGCTAACCTTTTCATTTTTTGGTGGGGGAATCGATCGTTGTCATGCAGCGCGGACATGCGCATGTCAGTGAGGAAGGAAGTGATGTCATTCTTATCTGCTGGTTAACAAGGAGCAGATTTTGGGTCGCTTGTCACTACTCAATCACCTGGTTTTAATGGAGAAGTGCAGAGGAAGAGCATCGCATTCCCCTTTCTGTATTCATCTTCTTTGTGAATAGTTATTGCAGAAAAATTGAAATAGCGTTTTCATAAGGAAACTTTCATACTGTCACAAGTCTGGAAAGATTACGTCTTTTACTGTCGTCATTAGCTGTGGAAGCTGCTCATTTCGAAACTGATTTCTCTGCCTGGTTTTAGCTTTATCTGAGACTGACATGCTGATTCAGTAAAAGAGGACCTCCCTGGTTTTTGTTTTAGTTAAGAGTTACTGTGTTTTTTATTGTTACCCAACCAGCCATTCAGGACCACTTCACAGATGCTAACACTGCCATCTAAAATGTTCCGCATAGCAATGTATCCATTTTGTGTGTTTGCCGAGACAATATCTGGAGAGAGAGAGAGAGAGAGAGAGAGAGAGAGAGAGAGAGAGAGAGAGAGAGAGAGAGAGAGACCACCCCAGACTTTTGTCTTTCCTGTAATCTCCCTTTAATGGACTGTTTTGCCAATAGAGGAGCTACTTCCATCTATTACTTCCTGTTCTATCTTCACCTTCAACTTTTTTGTCTTTATTGTTATTTCCCTTTAATGGACTCATTTGCAAATAGAAGAGCTAATTCCATCTACTACATCCTCTTCTGTCTCCACCTTCAGTTTTCTTTTTTTTATATCGCGTGCTTCTGAGACTGTCGTCAGGGCCAGAATAACCTTCCGCTACTAGAGAGCTCTCTCCACCCCCACCCCCCAACTTCCGCTATCCTGCTGACCCTTTACCCCGCTGAAGGGAGCAACAGGCGATAAGTGAATAATGCTGCTCTTGGGGACTGATGCCTTTGTGGATCTGCTCCAGAGAAAATATACACATGAAGAGGCAATTGTCTCCTACATTGTTGTCATGCCCTGCAGAGCCCAAACAATGCCAGCCCGACCGATCAGTACGTGAGAAGCGTGGGTGAGTGGGGGAAGGTTTTAGGGAAGGGTGGAAGGGCAGATGCAGGAGGATGGAGAGGAGGACAGGCGGGCCACCTTTGTCACTGTGTGGGTCGAAAAGAGAAGGTGGGGATGGTAGGGGTGAAAGGGAATAGTTGGAGGGTTGGCAGTGGAAGGGGGTGAAGATGGGAAGAATTGAGGGGCTGAAAGGATGTTGGGACATTTATGTGGAGAAGCAACGGGTGTACACAGCAGAGATGGGGAATGGGGTGATGGGGAGGTTGAGGCATTAGGAAGGGAAATGGGAAGCGAAGAGGGGGCAGGGTGTCCAAGGTGTTCGGACAGTGTGAAGTAAGGGTTGAAAATGACACACATGGAGAAATCATTATTTCTTTTTTCAATCTCTCTCTCTCTCTCTCTCTCTCTCTCTCTCTCTCTCTCTCTCTCTCTCTGTTTCTATCTATCCCCTCCTTGCCCTCTCTGGAATGGAGGTACAATGGAGAGGGTTATGGTGGATGGAAAAGAAGGAGATGGGAAGGGATGGAGGCAAATATGTGAAGAAAGAGAAAGCGGGAGACAAGCAGGGTGGAGCAGGAATTTTGTATCCCCCCTCTCTCTCTCTCTCCCTCTCTCTCTCTCTCTCTCTCTCTCTCTCTCTCTCTCTCTCTCTCTCTCTCTCTCTCTCTCTCTCTCTGTGTGTGTGTGTGTGTGTGTGTGTGTGTGTGTGTGTGTGTGAATTTGACAGCTCTGAAAAGGCTCTGTGTGATCAGCTGGACTATTATGATGAAGACATAGTTGAAACAGGAGAAAGAAAGAGTCGGTCGCACGTCAAAAGTACACCCAAATTCAGCTCATTACATACGTCAGAACGCCAAGTTATGACATAACTGAACCCAACCACACACAAAACAGGGATTTACGTTAACATGCAAAGGTATTGATCCCAGTCTGGATAAGACTGAGACAAGGACGTGAGCTTCGAATTATTCGCCATCTTCTCTATCGTTTCCGTCTTGCGAGCACAGGCCAAATCAGTCAAACGCAACAGTCACTTTCTGCGCTGTAACACAACAAATGGTGCCAGATTTTTTTCCGGCTTAAGAATTCCAGAGTCAGGCTAGGTCGGTATAGGGCAGACGTATTTGTGCAAGTGTTTTGCCCGTGAGTCTTTGCTGCTCGGTCATTTTGTTTTGACGCCTATTGTTGCGTGCCACTAGGAACACGGAGGTAGAAGTAGGTGGAGGGGGGGGGGGGGGGGGGGTAGATGAGGGGGGAGGCGCTTTGCTGTTTTTTTTTTCCACACATCACAAGGTAAAGTGTGCTGAACTTACCTTTGGAGTCGGAGTGCCAGCAGTGGACAGTGAGCTGCCTTCAAGACGGGTTGGATTTAAACCCACAACCATATGCTCTAAATAGGGCTTGAATCCCCTCATCTGCCAATGATCAGACCGTGACGTGTCTCCAAGACTGCAAGCAGTGCCTTTTGTAATTCAACGCTTTGGAGTGCCTTTGAAAATATGTTAGCATTTCCATCCATATTCTTCCAACAACGATGCATTCTAATGTAAAAAAAAAAGTTGTCAAATGAACTTACAGCAGTGATGCATTGTACGTAATTAGTGCTGGCATTGTGATGTGATCTTCTTGCAGATGCAATCTAATGTAATGAATAATTAACAATTGATATCAACGTCTGCGTGCAGTTTTTTGTCCTTTGTGAATATTCCCGTGTGTGTGTGTGTGTGTGTGTGTGTGTGTGTGTGTGTGTGTGTGTGTGTGTGTGTGTGTGTGCGCGTGTGTGTGTGTGCGTGTATCTGTATCTATCTATCTATCTATCTATCTATCTATCTATCTTTCTACTTTAATATATACAGTTGTTTGCAACAATGAAGAATGGTGGATACATGCGTCTTGAGCCTCATTCCATGACACATTGAAAATCCCATCACCTTTTGTTTGCTGTTTTTTTTTTCATGTCTTCTTACACACAACCATCCTCATCTCTCTGTTCTTTCCTGTCTCAACGACGCAATCTAGAGACGAAATAAACACGACTGGCACTTGCCGGAAATGCAGTTTTTGTGCTTTGTGTACATGCTCATGTTTTTGTTCTTGCTCTGTGGTGTGTGTGTGTGTATGTGTGTGTGTTGTTGTTTATTCTGTTTAACGTCTGTTCACTAAAAGTGATATTAGACGATGGAAAAGGGTGGGTGAAAAGGGAAGGGGTGGGTAGAGTGGGAAGGAGTTGTTGACTGCATGTTAAGTTTGATATGAACGTACGTGTGTATGTCAGTACTTGCATGGGTGTGTACAAGAGCTTAGGATGTAGTTATTGCATAAGGAAAATGGGTAAAAATGTTACATAATTACCAATCAATGAGGATCAAAGCTATGGGCATATGAACATCGGTGAGGATCTACCAACTATGGAAAAAAAAAAAAAACAATAACGCATTAATCCTTTACATCGAATTTGCAAGTAACACACTAAGAAAGCAATGGCCAACACATGCATTTGCATGTCATATAAATATATACATATATTTTACATATATGAAATATATTGTGCGTGTGTGTGTGTGTGTGTGTGTGTGTGTGTGTGTGTGTGTGTGTGTGTGCGTGCGTGCGTGCGTGTGTGTATGCATGTACGTGTGTGCATGATGCATGGTGGTGGGTTCACACATATATGTTGTGTGTGTGAGTGTGTGTGTGTGTGTGTGTGTGTGTGTGTGTGTGTGTGTGAGTGAGTGAGTGTTGTGGTGTGTGTGTGTGTGTGTGTGTGTGTGTGTGTGTGTGTGTGTGTGTGTGTGTGTGTGTGTTTTGCAGAGGAATCTGTGTGTTTTTTCATAGTTTGTGGTTTTCTTTTTTCCTTTTCCTTTTTCAGTTTTTTCCCCAGACAGAATTATTTCCCTATTTGGTGGCAGCCCTGATGGAGCCCCACATGGTGAGCATAGCGTAACAAAATTAACCTTACAACAAATCAAAGCGGGTCCGAAGTTCCATTATCAAAATTTCTGTGTCTCATATAAACCTAGACCAGATGGAGAAAACAATCCAGAAAATAGTGACGATATGGCTGTCAGTGACTGCAAAAGACAGGATTTCCTTCCAATTTGGTATTAATTTGCATATTATTCACTGAAACACTACTTCAATTTTCCACAAAATTGCAGATGAATAAATAATGGCACGCTCTTTCTGTGAGCCTCTCCATCAAACTGGGCGATCAGCCTGGTGACAACGTGAGGAAGCTGCTCCTTGTGAACCAGCAGATAAGGGTGGTATCCCTTTCCGCCTTAATGACATGTGCATGTCTCCACTGCGAAGTGGTGACTGATTCCCAGATGAAAACCAAAACGACGAGAAAAAGAGGTAAACGATGGGTGAAGAGAAACGGGGAAGCAGATTAGCATGACCTGGCCTGTGCTATCACTGAGAACTCGCCACAAGGGCTCTGAACGCCCCCCACTTCTAATTAACGTCCATTGACATAATATTTACACAGTAATGATCTCTCCTGTGGCTTGTCACGTGTGATGCCGACGCTTGTCGACAGCCAGTCGAAAATCAATGTGGGGTATGTCGGCTGATCACCCACATAGTGTGGACAGTCACAAATGGCCGCAGCCCTTAAGAAGACAGATCCATGTGAGAGTCAACACTCTGCCATTATTTTATCTTGATAAACAAATTGTAGAATCTGAGTGGCTTTGTGGCCACCAATGTCTGTTGAAAGAGCTTTTAATTTACCCAGATTGCCTCTCCATGAGAAATCCCATAGCTGTATGCTGCCATGAATGCCTGGGCAGGGCTGATGAGGCTGGAAGTTGGGCACCCCCTTGCACTCCCACCACCCCCTGTCTTTCCAGACTTTCTTATCTGCAAATCCTGATGGCATAGAAGAAGTGTTAAAGAGGGAAGCAGGGGGGAGGAAAGTGTGTCGGTGCCATGGGCAGGGATGGAGATGGGAGGAGAAGGGATGTGTCAGACAGGGAAGGATGAAAGGGGTGGGTGGGGAATAGACGACACTGGAAGAAAGTTGGGGTGTGATGGGAATGGAAAAGACTGGGCCGGTGGTCCAAGGAAAGGGTGATGCAAAATGTCATTGAAGTCAAACAAAGCCCTGTCTGGGGTGGCTGGCACTCCCGTGCCTCATTAATTACCAGAAACTGATGAGATGATCCTTTGAATTCAGAGAGACTGAATGCTGAAGAAGATCTTCCCCCGCTTTTGTTTCCCTTTATTTTTCGTCTTTTATTTCAGTTTTGTCTAATGACTGAGGGGATCCTTCAGAAGAGAAACAGGGATTCTTTTGCCACTAAACATTTTTTTGCTGTGTGCTGTGGAAAGTTCTTTGCAACAATGGAAGATGGTGGACACATGCGTTTGGACCGTTATACGACGTCACATTCAAAATCCCATCACCTTTCTTTGCTGTTCTTTTCAGTGTGATCTTTTGGAAACGCTCTCATCCCTCTCTGCTTCCATCTTTTGTGGACAGAATGACGTCATATCATCAAAAGTAAAAGAGAAGCAGCGTGTCCAACTGTTGCTTGATAATGTTGACATGAAGTTCGCACCTGTCTAATTCATCCCTGGTTAAATTACATTTGAAGTTGCACAGGGAGAAATAGGCAAAAAAAAATAAACAAGGAGAGCAGTTTTTGCACTCATAGTAAAAATTTCAAAACGCATAACTCCACGCAAATCCAACGTGCTGCACTCATTCACTAAGAATACATGTAGATCAGAAAACACACACAGGATAAATGATGGAGACATGTCTCTTGTCAACAGGTGTGCAAGGTGACTGGTTAAAGTAGGTCACATTAGCTTAGAGACATGTGGTTAAAGTAGGTCACATTAGCTTAGTGACATGTCTTTAAATTAGCCCTTTTTGCTGTCCTTATTGCAAAAAACAAGGTTTTAATCATTTCAAAACGACAATGCATAACACCAAAACAAAAAGCTAATCATACGTACTTTACTAGAGCATACAAAAACAGAACTTGTTTGTTGTGTAGGTAGTTCGTGTGCAGCAGCGTGTGTGTGTGTGTGTGTGTGTGTGTGTGTGTGTGTGTGCATAGTGCATGCTTGGGCTCATACATGTGTGTGTGTGTGTGTTGTGTGTGTGTGTGTGCTTGTGTGTATGCACGTGTATGCATCATGATGCATGCGTGGGGCTCATGCATGTGTGTGTGGGCTGTGTGTGTGTGTGTGCGCGCGTGCGTGTGTGTGTGTGTGTGTGTGTGTGTGTGTGTGCGCGCGCGCGCGTGTGTGTGTAGCAGATGACTTTATGTGTTTGTTGTTTGTGGTATTTTCTTTTCTTGCCTTTTTGTTTTTTTTTCTCTACATTTCTTTAAAGGCGGGACTATTATCCCTATGTAGTGACAGCCTTGAAGGAACTCTGTGGGGTCAGCCAGCCAACAGCAAATCTATCTAGAACAAAACCAATCAGGCCCAAATTCGCAAGAACAAAATGCCTATCTCAGATGAATCTTGATCGGATGGAGAATACAATCTGGAAAACGGTGACGATGTAGCTGATGGCGTTGACAAAGGACACGATTTTCTTCCAGTTTGGTATCAGGATGCAAGGTTATTCATCAGCGCACCATTGAAAGTTGACAAAAGATCGCAAACGAAGAAGGAAATCTGGACGTTCTCTCTGTGACCCTCTCCATTACGCTTGGCGAGTAGGGTGGTGCCGAGGTGAGGAAAACTGCTCCTTGTGAACCAACAGATGAGAGTGGTGACCTTTCTTTCCTGAATGACACACGCATGTCTCTACTGCAACGTGGCGATTAATTCCTTTTCGGAAACAAAAACCAACGAAAAGGAACGAGGTAAATCAGTTTTTAAAAAAGGGCGGGGCGTAGAAAATCAACATTGAATTGGCCCGCATTGTCATTGAGAACTCACCACTAGGGTTCTCCACGCCGTCCAAGTCTAATTAAGGTCGATTGATGTAATATTTACACAGTAATGATCTCCCCTTTGTTGCGCTTTGTGTGAAACTGACACTTATCGACAGCCAATCGAAAGTCAATGCCAGGCGTGAAGGCTCATCACCCCCATCATGTGGACAGTCACAATGGCTGTTTCGCAAAAGAATCTAGATCTGTGTGAGAGTCAATACCCTGCCGCTGTTTTATCCCGTAAACACAAACCTGAGAACCGTAGTGGTTTGGCTACAAATATATTGTAAAAGAGCTTTTGGTTTACCCAGATTACACCTCCGTGAGAAATCCCATAGCTGCACACTGCCATGAATGTCCTGGCAGGGCTGATGAGGCCGGGATTGTTGGCTGAATGACACGTGATTTTCTGCACTACAAAATAGCGACAAAGTCCCCAGTGAAAACAAAATAACAAGAAAACAAGGTAAACGACGAGTAAAAAGAAACCCTGTGTGTGTGTGTGTGTGTGTGTGTGTGTGTGTGTGTGTGTGTGTTCGTGAGTGTGTGTGAGTGTGTGTGAAATTAAAAAAGTTGTTGTTGTCACCAGCTTCAAATATTTAAGGGTAGATTTTAATCGAATGCGTTCTTTTGCTAAATGTAAGAAAAACACTTTTGATAAGACATCATTAACCATGTTTAAATTGATACAAAGGCAAGAACAAATGATTTACCTGTTCATGTTATTTTAGATTTATTTGATGAAATGATTGTTCCAGAATTATTATATGGTTTGTGAAATATGGGGATATGAAAATTAAATATCATTGATAAATTTCAGCTAAAATTTTTAAAATGTATATTTTTCGCTTAAAAAGAAGTACAATCACAAACATGATTTATGGTGAAACAGGACTTTACCCTTTATCAATTACAGTCTTTGTCCGAATGATTCGATTTGGGCTAGTTTGGTTCCATCTCCTGTTGGGAAAATGTCGGTTAGGTTCTGTTCTTTCATGTTACATTTGTACAACGCAGTAAGTGTGTCTCCCTGGTTAACGTGCATTAAAAAACATACTTGCACAATCTGGTTTTGACTGTGTTTGGAGCAATCAATCTTTTACAGACGTCAAAACATTATGTAGGAATGTCAAAAATAGTTTGCAATGTTCTTTTCGTCAAGCGTGGCAACATGACATTGAAACTAACAGTAAATGTTTTTTTTTTTTTTTTTCTACACATTTTACAAATCTGATTTTAAGGAGGAGAAGTATATTTCTAGCTTACCAGATGTTTATATTTACCCCTTTATCAAATTTAGATGTTCTAATCATAAATTGCCAGTTGAAGTAGATCTTCGATTTGCTATTCCAAAAGAAGAAAGGTTATATAATAAATGTGACATGTCTGAAATAGGTGATGAATTTCACTTAATTATGGAATGTTCATCCTACGTTACTTTGCGCAACACGTATTTGCCAAAAAGATTTATCTCCCCAAAATCTGTCTATAATTGTTGTCAAATGATGTCCTCTACTTATCAAAAACAAATGCTTCTATTGTCAAAGTATATTAGATTATCTCTCAAGTGTTGTAAATTGTTGGTCTATGTCAGCATTGACTGGCAATTTATGTTTTATTTTTTAGCTTGTTTGTTTTTCTTTTCCTGATATTGCTTTAAACACACCCTTCCTCCATACCCCAAAAGGACAAAAGGAATAAATATCTGTATTGTATTGTAGTGTGTGTGTGTGTGTGTGTGTGTGTGTGTGTGTGTGTGTGTGTGTGTGTGTGTGTGTGAATTTAGCATTGACATGGCCTGTGTTCTGATTGAAAACTCGTAAAGGGCTATCCACGCTGCCAAAGTCTAATTAAGGTCCATTAATACAACATTTACAGAGTAATGATCTCCCCTTTGGCGCGCCGAGTGTGATGCCGACATTTGTCGACAGCCAATCGAAAATCAATGCCAGGCATGGAGGCTGATCACCCCCACGGCGTGGACAGTCACAAATGGCCGCTCCCCAAAAGAGGCCAGCTTCGTGCGAGAGCCAGCTTCCTGTCGCTGTTTGAGCCCGATAAACAAATGGCGGAACCCAAGTAGCTTGGCCACAAATATCTATTGAAAGAGCTTTTAATTTACGCAGATTAACTCTTCGTGTGAAATCCTATAACCGCGCGCCGCTATGAATGCCCAGGCAGGGCTGATGAGGCTGGAAGTCAGGCAGCCCTTTGCACTCCCACCGAAACCTTTCTTTTCAGCCTTTCTTATCTGCAACTCCTGCTGGCATGAAAGAAGTGTTGGGTGGAGGGGAGGGGGAGGGGGAGAGTACGGGGATCCTGGGGAGAGACGTGTTAGGCCGGGAAAAGGCGTGGGGAATGGAGGAACCTGGAAGAAACTGGGGTGTGATGGGAATGAAAAATGCTGGGTCAGTGGTCGGGGGTGGGGGTGGGGGGTGATGCCGGTTGTTATCAAAGTCAAACAAAGCTGTGAATGGAGTGGCCCACACTCTCCTGCCTCATTGATTACCAGAAACTGAAGAGACGATCCTTTAAAACCAGAGAAAGTGACATGCTGAACAATAGTTCCCCCTCTTTTCCTACCCCTTCATTCATTCTTCTTCTTCTTCATCTTTCTTTTTTCTAATGGCCGACGGGACTCTTTTCGAGAGAAATAACAATTCTTTTTTGCCACTAGCTTTTTTGTTGTGTGTTTTGGAAAGTTCTTTGTAATGATGAAGCTTGATGGATGCATGCTTCTGCACCCTCATTCGACGTCACTTTCAAAATCCAATCACCTTTCCTGGCTTTTTGTTTTTCAAAGTGATTTTTTTTTTTTTTTTTTGCAGACATCCTCCCCTCTCTCTCCTTTCTCCTCGTTCATCAGCCCCATTCTAAGGTAACGAACGGAATTACGTCATGTCATGAAAAGAAAAAGAGAAGTG
>JADBJO010000265.1:457500-485000 GCA_016801955.1 Conus betulinus | reverse complement strand
TGATTTATTCGATTTTTTTGCTGGATTTCTGCCTCCATTTTCGCTGACTGACAGGTTATCAAAGTGAGTCGTACGCTAAGGAAGTAGCAAATGCTTGATTATTAATCGAGTTTATTTTGTCGAATTTTATTTGTTCAGTATCTCTTTAAAAAAAATCTGTATGAAAGAATTTCAGAAATAGTTTCATATTGCAAAACACGTCAGTCATAGACAGATTAAGGATGGTCATATTCACGAAGAAAAAAATGAATCAAAATCTACGAGAAAATTGTTTCTTTCACACACATAAACTGACGGAACACGTTAACAAAAAAAAAAAAAAAAAAAAAAAAAAAAAGAAAAAAAAAAAAAAAAAAAAAAAAAAAAAAGAGAAAAGGATGGGGCTCTGTCTCTAGGTGAAAATGTTATGATTAACATTTCTTTAGTGAAACCGTCGCTGGAGTAGACCGAATCCGAACATTACCTGCTGACCCAAGAAGTTACTAGGAATTAAATCCATTCTTTTTTTAAATACTATCATCACAAAAAAAGACAACTGTGACTGCTTTTCTTGTCTGTCACGATGAGAGAGAGAGAGAGAGAGAGAGAGAGAGAGAGAGAGAGAGAGAGAGAGAGAGAGAGAGAGAGAGAGAGATGACAAACATTAAAAACAAAAGGAGACCCTTTGACCTCTGATATTAGTTCACACCCTGTACTATTTTCGCTATTAACCCCAATCAGCCCCAATTCACCCCCTACACCTCAGCTCCATCACCAAGACCACTTCTGTCTGTTGATTCAGAGATGCACGTGAAATACGACAAGGATTAGCAGAGCCGCTCCCACGGGGTTAATGAATGCACTGTTGTGAGCATCTTGTCCGCAAACAGTTCGGAGTTCCGGAGGGCTGAGGTGCCTTGGGTTGTCCATGAAACAACATCCTCTCAAGCCTCGTTTTGGGAGGAAATCACAGAGATTTGTTGGTTCCGGGGTGGCGAAAGGGACGAGGGAAATGGATTGCGCGCGCATATGATTGAAGCAAATCATCGACCGGAACACACTCCTTACGGTCATGGGCAGACACTCTCATGACGAGCGAGAGAAAGAGGTGTAATTTCTCTCTCTCTCTCTCTCTCTCTCTCTCTCTCTCTCTCTCTCTCTCTCTCTCTCTCTCTCTCCGGTTCTATCTTCATTCCTTTCTTTCTTCTTCGATCGCTGTTGTTGTTGCTGCTTCTGTTGTTGTTGTTGTCGTCGTCGTCGTCGTCGTCGTCATTGTTGTTATTGTTGTTGTTTGTTGTTGCTCTTCTTCTTCTTCTTCTATCTCTACCTCTCTTTCTCTCTTTCTGTCCTTCCGTCTCTCCCTCCTCCCTCCCTCCCTCCCTGTCAATAGGATACTCCCTGTACTCTTCTTCACTCTCTCACAGGGCGTCATCGATGCTCAATGACCGAGGACCGTGTTAGTAGACAGACTCTACGGTTTGAAATCTTTTTGGTTCTAAACCAATACATCGATAACCAGCTGACCAAACAAACAACAAGGAAAATCAAAACTGGCGTCCTTTCTGCCCACCTTCGCACGTCGTTCTGGCGGTATTAGCACAGTGTCAAACATCCCCATCACCAACACACACCGCCTCCCCAACACCCCATTCTCTGGGGTTGGTTATTCCCACCTAATATATCACTGGACCCAAAGAGTGGCCAGAATTGAAGAACTGATGGGAGACTTGTATGGTGTGATGCTTCACTGTGGCGGAAATTATTTAGGGATCTCGACTTCATCCAGGGAATGTAGTTGTTGGTGTCAAGTCAAAATCGCATTCATTGAGGATTAAAGAATAAGCTGTCAAGCTTTTTTTTTTTTTTACATCCTGCCCTCACTGACATGTCATCATATGGACTCGAAACAGCTTTTGGAACATAGAACTGCGGATTATTAAGAAGTCGAGTATTTATACACTGGCACAATTACATTGTTTTGAGATTTTTTTTTTATTGTGTCTGAAGGTTGATTCTCCTCATTTTCTTTCATATGGCAATAAAGACATAAGCGTGGTGTTTCCAAGCAGACAGAGTAAAATCAAAGGAGTGGGATTATTTGGGGCGCTTGAGGCTGGCGCAAAGATAGAGTCATGGGTGAGTGCGAAGGCCTGAAATATGTGTCAACATAGGGGAAGGTCATGTATTTGAAGATTGTTTGTTATTTCATAGGTGAATACCCCCCCCCCCCCCCCCCCCCCAAAAAAAAAAAAAAAGGGGGGGGAGATAATTGTAGGGCTTTTTAAAAAAAAATCAATTATCAGTTTAACATTAAATGCTGGCTCTCAAATTTATGGTGGGCTCTGAATACTTACATGATTGTATAGTGTTTTTTAGTGCAAAATCCTCATTGTGGCGTGTGTTCACAGTCGCAGCGCACTTCGGGAGAATCGTGTTCAGTCGGCGGGGCTGCCCTCAAATAATCACATATGATAGTTGTTGTTGTCTGCTGTTCAGCGAGGTCGGTCTACTGACTGCATATAAACTTTGCCCGCATGCCAACCACCGCGTGTGCGCTTCTAATTTGACAGTTTGACACTATCAGCGGCTATGTGCGGCGACGAGACAGTCAACTCGTAAAGCACGAGACAGTAGAAAGCCGATCAGATGAACAGGAATCAGTGAATGCCTTCAGAGTGCGCATTTAAAACTCTAACGAGCGAAAGGTAAAGGTACGATTATCTCCATCTTGGTTCATGATACACGTCATTCATTACATCTTCAAAGCCGGGAGGGATGGGGTGGGGTGGGGGTAAATAGAAGCATAAAAAACACGGATCACATCATTCTTATTACACATATTTGTAGCAGAGAATGATTTGGCTGCGCATGTTTTAATTATCATAATTTAAACCTTGAATCAAAACAGAAAGCGGATTTGACACAAAAATTGGCGTAATGCATATATGACAATCCTCAAAGTTTCAGTTGCTGGATGTTCTTTCCTTTATGGATTGAGAAAGGAGGAGAAGACAGCACCATCGCTCCCATACTGCCAGCACGCGTTATGGATGAGGGCTTTTCTATTTTAAGAGTCATCCAAATAAAGTTAGCTTTAGGTACGAAATAGGATTAGGATCAGATTGATTCAGGTTTGGGGTCAGGGTTAAGGTTTTATTTGAATTAGGACTAGGGACAAGCATTCCGGAGCTAGAGATTCTTTTTTTTTTCAATCAAACATCCTATAATGCATAAACACACTGCCGTCGCAGTGATTACACGCCAGACCAGCTTCTGACGTGTGATGATTGCGACGGGGAAGTTACCGTTTTTAACTAAACCCGTATGAGGTCTGACAAAGTCTTTGTTTATCTTCCCGTGTATAAAATGTATAGAAGTCATATTTTCAAACATTCTAATTTGCAATCTTGCCTAAGGATTAAAAACTGCATTATCGATGCCCATCTTCATGTTTTGTCGTTCTGGTGGTCTCTGGGTCGTTTTCGACCCACCCTCCACCCACTCAGTCATCAACCAACTATCTACTGACCTACCTACCTACCTACTTTCCTACCTAATTAATTAACTAGCTAACTAACTAACTAACTCACTTACTCTCACTCACTAGAGACATAGTCTGATGTGTTGACCCTGGGATGGTTTCCCCCCTCTTCTCAGTCGCGCACCATCAGAATTTTCTCTCTTGAAGTCTTATAAAAAGGACGTTTCTGTTAGCGGCATCTTCAGCTTTGTTTTCACTGGGGGAGATGGAAGGCCAGACTTTCCAGATAGTGTGGAGACTTTCCAAGCAGACTAAAACAGTCTGTACCTTTGTTCACAAGCCGTGTTTGCTCAGAATGGACGCGCGACGCTCAAAAAACGATCCACTACTATCGACAACTGTCTGTTCATTGTCATTGTGTGTACTCGGTGTCCGAAGTCAACGACGCACAGTCGACCCTTTTCCCTCAACGGATTTCCATTCCCTGTATTCTTTGAGCTATCTCTAGCCTGATGCCCAAGACTGCTGAGGGTCTGAAATTCTGTTCTGCTGCTTCCTTTGAAGTCGACGTCCTCCACAAATAATAATAATAATAATAATGTTATTTTTCATAGCGCCCAATTCTCTAAAGATTAGGACTCTAAGCGCTTTACATATAATATAATAAACACTCTCGTTTACACAATGGGCTGCCTACCTGGGTAGTGCCGACTGAAGAGCTGCCTGCCGGCGCATCATTCAGTCGGTTCCCGTGTGTCATCCGGTCAATATCGTTCACTCAATTTCCTTATTTCCTTCATTCTTTCCATTTCTCACGCAGGGTACATGCTATGTGTAATCCATACCAACGGCCAAACTGGCCTTCTCTTCCGAAAGTTGATGATGGGATTTTACAATACTGAGACAGCGTGGAAAGAAAACAGGAAGAAGCTGATGTTCCCATGGAATGCCCGAAATGTGGTAAACCACGACGACAGAAGAATCTACTTTGTACACGTCAGAAAACTTTTTTTTTCCTTTTTTTTTTTAAGTGATCAGTTCTTGATGTCATGGGAAAAACGCTGTTTAATTGAACTGAATTTAGAAGATAATACGAGTATGCTAGGCACTAAGGTATCGTTTTTAAATTACTATCGTTTGTTTGCTGTTCACTGTTTTTATCTAGTGAAATCAAAAGTTCTCAGTCCATGCTATCACTTTTCCTTTAGGCAAAATGTACAGCTGAGGTCTTCATTTCGCGATTACTGTTTTAAAAAAAAAATGTCGGAGTCTTTTTGAACTAATGAATTTTTTTTACTTTGCTTATTGAGTGACTTGCAGGCGACAGTGTATATGGAATTCCAATACCTCCAAACCAGTGGAACAAACATTTGTGGTGAAAGAAACAACGCCTCTGGACCCCGAAGTCCTTCAGATAAAAGAAGCACAATCATTTTAGAGTCGATCAGCCGTACCTTTTTCATTCATTTACTGACATTTATCAAAACTGATGCATTATTTCCATTTATTTATCAACACTTCGTTGTTACTGTTTTTGGTATGAACATGATCATTATCATTTTGAATAATCTGCCTCTTTATGTGTTTCCTGTAGTCACTTACCTTTTTTTTTTTTTTAATTATTCCTTATTGTCTTATTCATGATTTATCCGAAGCATTCAAGCAAAACAAAACAAAAACATCCCACCCCACCACCCCCAACCCCACCCAACCCCTCCAACACAAAATCACTCACTCAAGAAAGATAACTCTTGTCTAATTTCCCACTCACTGGCAAACGAACTCCATTTTGAGCAAGCACTTATCACTCTCTTCGCTTGCTGGTTTTATTTGTCTGTTCGGTTTGTCTTGTTTGTGGAGTAGGAGTCAAAACGCGCTGCCTCTCTGTATCGTCATTTATTTATTCTATGTGTTTGGCGGTCTGCTAATACCCCACTTTATTCCAACAGGATTTAGATCTTTCAAACGTGTACTTCGGTATCTGTATTGAAAAAGGAAAGATCATGTACAATGCGGCTCTTGGTGGGTAGGGCTCCGATCCACCACTAAAAGGGTGCCCATTAAAGATGAAAGGAAAAAGGAGCTTTGCAGCGCCCTCTGTGGCTCTGTGTATGGTGTCATACGACACCGACATCAAAGTCCAGCACTCAGACGTCGGTAGGATTGTCGCCGGGTCCTTGACCTCCGTTTCGTCGTCAGTCGGAAACGCTATTGATTTTTCACACGCTTTTTTTTTCGTTTTTCCTTTTCTTTACTCACCTTCTGTTTGGTTTATCTGTATTTGTCAGTCAGTCTGTCTGTCTGTCTCTCCCCCCTCCTTCTCTTTCGTCTCTCTCTCTCTCTCTCTCTCTCTCTCTCTCTCTCTCTCTCTCTCTCTCTCTCTCTCTCTCTCTCTCTCTCTCTCTCTCTCTCTCTCTCTCTCTCTCTCTTCTGTTTTTCCTTTCTTTCCTTCCTTTTTTTTCCCTTTTCTTTCTGTCTTGCTTTTGTAGAGAGATTTGTTTCCTTTTTCTTTCATTTGTTCAACCCTTCTCCCCTCCCCTTCCCCTATTTTTTTGTTTTTCCTTTCTCTTCTTTGTTTTTGTAGTTTTTTGTTGTTCGCTTGTTTGTGTCTTTCTTTCTTTTCTTTTCCTTTCTCTCTCACTTTTTTTTTTTTTTTTTTTTTTTTTTTTTTTTGATCTTTTTCCATTCTTTTTCACTTCTTTGTTCATCCACTTTTTTCTTTAGCATTTGCCAGTATGCGTGTTTGTGTGTGTGTGTGTGTGTGTGTGTGTGTGTGTGTGTGTGTGTGTGTGTGTGTGTGTGAAGGGATTCGGCGTGCATACGTGTATGAGAGAGAGATTTATTGTACCTTAAGTGACCAGTAACACACACCCCTCCCCCCCCCCCCAAAAAAAAAAAAAAAAAAAAAAAAAAAAAAAAAAAAAAAAAAACTTACACACAGAGACAGACACACACACAGAGACACACAGAGAGAGAGAGAGAGAGAGAGAGAGAGAGAGAGAGAGAAACAATAGAAACGACGCAAAAAAAAAAATCCGCGAAAGACACGTCTGTCGAATGAAACATTGTGAAAATAAAAATCAAAAATTCATTTCAACCTTTTAGATTTCATCACTCTGTTCTCATCTATCTCAACGCGTTTTTATATTTCGCTAAATCTTCGATTACATTGCAATGTTTGTTTAGAGAGAGAGAGAGAGAGAGAGAGAGAGAGAGAGAGAGAGAGAGAGAGAGAGAGAGAGAGAGAGATCATGATTTGAAACCTATCACACCAAGACAAGTTCTATTTATCGCGGTGCCAGCTTTGGAAACTATGTGAGCAAATTAAAAATGAAAGGACATGTCCAAATGAAAAGTTCGAGACTCAGGTTGAAAATCTACATCAAGTATTGATACTAAAATGACCGTTCTAAAGCAACATATCTCGCCATCTACAATTCTTGTCAGATCAAATGAAAAATACTGAATGAAGAGAAAAATCAACAGACTATCACATCAGGTGGAGTATCTTGGAACAGGGTTTTCATTCAAAAGGACAAACACATGTTTGTCTTGCACAGCCCAACACTCAAGAAGATGTTTAGTGGCTGTGATTTCGCTCCTGCGTCTCTCTTCCCCCCCCCCCCCCACCACCTCCTCCTCTTTATTTTTGTATGATTACCATATGCAGGGGTGCTTGAAGGTAATGGACACACTATACTTAAAAATTCTGTTTTGGCATAGGCACGCACACTGTCCTTCACATCATACCCTCACAGACCGGATAGCAATATCATTAAAAAAAAATCAAGACTTCACTTCGAGCCCCCGCCGTCACTGCACAACACAATCATCTGTATTTTACAGAAGCAAACAGCGTACAGATAATCCAGTGATTATATACATATTACCTGAATTTTTCATAATTATCCAGGAAAGACAACTTTCCAATCTTATCGCAACTTGCTGATTGTTTCCCCTGGTTGAAACTGGTTGGCTCTCATCAGTCTTTATCATCTCAATCACGGCGATATCTCCACGATATGGGAAATGCAGCCCAGTTCACCATCGTAGTTCAACATCCAGCTCGAGGTATCCATCCATTTGATTTGGGAGTTCAAATATTACAACAAAAAAAAAAAACGAAAAAAAAAACATGCAGAACTCATCCTCAACGTTTTCAAAACTGTCCTGAATTTGCCTGAGAGACTGGCGAACATTCCGCCGACTCATCGGAATGGTACATCTCACAGTACATACCATGGAGTCTCTTGTTCCCTGCAGGGTCAGCATGAATGTGTGAGATAAGTGTGATCAGCGGGGAGATTCCACTACACATCAGTTTGCACCATAACTCTGTCTGTCTTTGTCTCTCTCTCTCTCTCTCTCTCTCTCTCTCTCTCTCTCTCTCTCTCTCCTCTCTCTCTCTCTCTCTCTCTCTCTCTCTCTCTCTCTCTCTCTCTCTTTCTCTCTTAACTGTTTCTGAAGATAGATTGAATGAATTCCTTGAGTCTGGTGGATTTTAGAGACGGTCAGTATGTATTTTCTGTTCCTCTTGCCAGAGGTCTTTAATGCGGCTGTTTGTTTGTGGATGTTTTCAATTTGACCACCACGACAGTTGTTTAATTTTTTTTCGGGCCTGATTGATGCCCGTATGAAAGAAAGAGTAGAGTACAGCCCACCACCCTCAGAAGAAAAAACGGTACTTCATGGCATCGTTGCATTCTAGTCTTTGATCATTTTCATTTGCACAGTCAAATTCTGTGGATCTTCATGCCCTGCTGTCTTCATGAGTTCAGGCAGCTGAGGCTGAAATGTTCTTGTCAACAGGGGCTTAGTGGCTGATGTTCTGTGTACGTTGGACCACAACAGGCAGCACTAAACATCGCCCAAAGTATTCTAGCAGCAGAACAATGTCTACTCTGATCCGTCGCTCTGGGGTGATCTCATTGTAACTGCTCTGCGTGGACTGTCCATGATGGAGCTGCAACAGAACAGACCAAAATAATGTGTTTAGTGAAGATCACAGTGTGCGGTATTAGTTTAATGCCACTGAGAGGATAAAGAAGATGACACAACGAAAACTCAAGTAGAAAAAAAATTATGACAAAACACACGACCTCTCTCTCTCTCTCTCTCTCTCTCTCTCTCTCTGTGTGTGTGTGTGTGTGTGTGTGTGTGTGTGTGTGTGTGTGTGTGTGTGGATACGTAGGTAGACAGACAGATAAGTAAGCAGACAAACAGAACTTCTCCAGCCAACACATCCATCTTACCCACACATTTTGTTGACATGTATTTGTTAATCTGTCAGCAAAATACAGAGAGAGAGAGAGAGAGAGAAACCAGAGCCGATTTTAGTGAAACTTGATGGAAAGATGGCATGCAACACAAGGACGAAACCAGCAAATTTTGTTGAGTGTCCGTGGTGTCGATCTGCGTGACAGGATGGCTCCAGAATCTGTTCGGTCACGTCGAAGGTGTCCTTTGTTCGGAGTGCCCTTTCAGTCTGTGTTCTTAGTGCCCTTTCAATATTGTTACATATTTTCGAAAGTATATTTCAGCTAAATTTGGAATCTGAGCGCTAAAACAATGAATGGAAATTTGAAAAATAAGTTAAGAGGAAGAGGGAGGTGAGGCAGGAGGGAGTGAAGAGTGGGCTGAGTTTGTTGGAGGGGGGGGGGGGGGGGGGGGGGAGAGGTGAAGGTGAGAGGGTCAGGACTGGGATGAGAGGGTGGGGGAGGGGGCGGGGAGGAAGAGAAAGCCGATCGTTCCCACACAAACGACTGACTTGTCCACGTTTTGTCTGTAGTCACGTCCCCTGGTGTGGTGTGACGAGGCCGGGGCAGCGAAGGTCACGCCATGCTGACGTTTTCCCTACTGCCGCTCTGAGCCAATTATCGCCCCTTCGGGCGGCGCGTGCATATTTAGACTGCTCTTGTGCGGAGGAGGTAACGGCCTACTTACGTCTCTCTTTTAACAGAAAAAAAAATCAACATGCTAAGATTTAACGTACGGAGGATTTTTTCCCCACAGTCAATGTGTCTGTGTTATCACATCGTGATGAAAAGTGAGGATACGACTCTCGAGTCCCTTTGGATTTGTCATACCCCTTCCCTTCGCCGTGTCCCGCCCCCTCAACGCTCTGCCCCGACCTCTATTGTCCTCCTCTATCGTCCTCCGTCTCTTTTTTCATGAACCCCTCTCCCCCTCATCGTTTCCTCCCCCTTCTTGTCTTTTTGTTTCTTTCTTTTTATTTTTTCTTCTTCTTCTTCTTCTTCTTCTTCTTCTTTCTGACCTCTTCTGTTCGTTTTCACTCTCAGTCAGACTATAGCTTACTTGCTAAGTTTCGCCTTCAGTTCTGCGTTTGATGGGTTTGAGACTATTTGCAATGGTCGTTTTGCAATGTGGCGAATTTCATTTACTATCTCACGTAACTTGACATCGTACCCCCCACCTCTCCCCCACCCCCACCCTTAAATCCCACCACCAGTCTCTTCGCCATGCCGTCTATTCCGACTCCTCCATCATGACTTTAACACTGATAAGCTATACAGTTAGTTGACTATTTCACTGGCTGTGTGATATGTTAGTATGATGGACATAAGGCCACCAACAAAGTTAGAAATGTTAGTAATAGCCATAAGGTACATAGTGATCATCGTTATCGTGTTTTAATGGGCATCACCACGCCAATGCCCACCACTAATATGGATCTTGTTATCCTCGTTTCGGTTTTTTTTTTTTTTTTTTTTTTTGTTGTTGTTGTTGCTGTTTCCGCTGCTGCCGCTGCTGCTGTTGATTTTGTTTTTTTTTTCGTCACACAAGCTGATGTTCAGAGAAACACCGTTCCATCAAGTACATCTACCCGTTTTGAAATTTTTATCCATCTAAATTCATCATCAGCTTTTAACACTGTTCGTTTACGTTTATACACCCCCCCCCCCCCCCCCCCCCCCCCCCCCCCTCCCCTTTTTTTTTTTTTTTTCTGTTAACCCTGTCCATCATAGTTCATCTACCCACGTTTTAACACTGTCCTGCGTTCCTCTCTTACACTCCCTGTCATTTTCGTCTGCCCCGTTTTTGGATTGTTCGTCCAAGTTCATGTACCCAAGTTTTAAACTGTTCTTCTAAGTTCATGTATCCAGTTTTTACCACTGTCCACCTAAGTTCATCTGACCAATCGTGAAGGCTGTACACTAAGTCCATATACCTAACTTTTTTTTTTTTTACATTTTTCAGGCATATTCATGTACCCGGTATTAACCCTGCCCGTCTATGTTCGTTTGCCCGGTTTTAACAACACGACCAGCTATGTTCATCTACTCTGTTTTTAAGCCTTTCCATCTAAGTTCAGCTACCCAACATTTTTTTTTTTGCACACTTTTCATGTAAGTTCATGTTCCTTATCTTTACGGGTTCATCTACTTTCATCACCACCACATTTTAACACTGTTCGTGTTCCTTCATCTACCCCGGTTCCTTGTTCGTGTCAATCTTAATTCATTTACGGAGGTTTTAACACTGTCCATCTATATTCATCTTTTTTACACTTTCCATCTATGTTCATCTGCCCCGTTTTTAAACTGTTCATCTGTCTACCCAGTTCTTGAAACTGCTCACCTCCGTCACTCTAACCATGTCTAAGCGCTATCCACATTTTTTTTACGTAGTCCAGATTTTTATCACTGTCCATGCATATTCATCTAGTTCTACCTGATTTAAGCCCCTGTCCATCTATATTTATCAAATCAATTTTTAAGTATGACTATGTTTATTTTAGCCAGTGTTTTTTTTTTTTTTTTTTATGATCCCATCTATCTAAATCCGTCAGCTTAGATTTCTTTCCTTTAAGTTCAGCTATGGTCATCTACACAGTTTTCAACATTGCCCATTTGAAGTCATCTCCCGATTTGGTTGTTGTTTTTTTTGCTTGTTTTACATTTGTTTGTTTCGGTTCATCTCCGTTTTAAAGTAACATTCAAATGGGAAAAGGGTAAATAAATAAAAAAAAAACAGGTATTGGCAGAGTAATGCCGATGCCTTCTAAAAACTTGAAAGAGCACCCTAAAGAAAGAGACAAATAATGGAAGAGAGAGAGAGAGAGAGAGAGAGAGAGAGAGAGAGAGAGAGAGAGAGAGAGAGAGAGAGAAGAAGAAGAAGAGAGAAGAAGAAGAAGAAGAAGAAAACGTTTGCATCCACTCTCCCCTCCCTCCATGATCCCTTTCTCGTACTTCTCTCTACAGAGTATCGAGGCATTACTATGTACTGGTATGGTGTGGCGGGTAAGAAAATGTATTGGTGTATACTTAAAAGAAAAAAAATTCCTTTAAGACCCCTGGCTAGAAGACTGGATCTTGACTGTATCAGAGATAAAGGGGATAATGAACGGAAAGAAACTGATCAGAATCTACGGTTGTTAATTTTTTCCTTTTTTGTTTTTTTTTTTTTTTCTTGTCCTCAAGCATAGGCCCAAAGATTTCTTTTCATATCAGTTATTTATTTCTTTAAGTTTACCTGGGTACTTCGTTTCTATCTCGCACCGTCTTCCTCTTTCTTCACTATATCCTTCATTGCGGCCTTGGAAGACTGCTGGAGTGATATTTTTCTTGCAGTAGTCTATATTTCAGAAGTATAGATATTAGACTGCGCGGGTGGAATGATAAACCAGGCCGGATAGACTGATCAGTCTCCCCCAGTAAACGAAAGCCGACACTAGACAGATATAATACGGTCCTAGTCAGGGAAAAAATTCGATGAGTGCCATAATTATACTGTTACTGATGGGTTAAGGATTTACACGTTAACGTTCTTTACTTCATCCCCTATTTTTTTTTTTCAGTCGTTTTTACGTAAACATAATGGAAGAATTGTTTCGTTGCACATGTTTTTCCAATTCTACATATTAAAAAAAAAAAACAAACATGTGTAACATGTATATGAGTTTGTTGGGTTACACGATTCGTCAAACATCCTAATTGTGAGTTGAATTTAACGTGGTGACAGCCTTGATATGGCCCTTTGTTGTCGGCTAGGCTTATGAGCAACATTACCTTACCTTACCAAACATCCTAAACGCACCTAGGATTTTCGGTACATGGGAGCTGCGTTTATGTATGTTAACCCACACACCCCCCCCACCCCCCCACATGCACACCTACCCCCGTCCCCCCCCACCCACACCCCAACTCCACCCAGTATTGCCCCCCACCCCACCCCCATCCCCTTCTCTTCTATCACCCTTTCCATCCATCCCCTCCTAGTCCCCTTTTCCTCTTCCAATCTGAGATCGGATGAGCGTGTTAAAGGAGGAAGGAAGGGGGGGATCCACTAAAGGTCGATGGGGGATTAATCGGATCACGCTACCCTCGTTGACAGTGTGGCGCCAGCGGCTGTTTGACCGTCCCTGAGCGGCATGGTGGGCTCCACCTTCGCCACCCCGATGGGCCCACGGCGGGTGGCCCCCAGCGGTTCACACTTCTCTCGGCCGGGGTCAGGTTCATCGTCTCTTCTGTTGGTCTTCTTTTAAGTTTTTTTTAGGTTTTCTGTCTTTTGGGTGGGCGGGTGGTGAGAGTTTATCCTCTGTCTGTCTGTCTTCTGTCTGTCTGTCTGTCTGTCTGCATGTCTCTGTCTTTAAGTCTAGTCTCTGTCTGTCCGTCTGCCTGTTTGTCTTCTGTCTGTCTTTCTCTTTGTCTCTGTCTCTCTCTTTAGAAAACGGTTGTTCTTCTGCCTTTAAGTCCTTTTCCAGTCAAACTCAAAACCTCTTTGGTACTTTATCCTCTGAAAATTTTTTTTTAATGTAGACGTTGTAAACTGATTTGCTAAGTTTGTGGCGGAAGTTTTCCGATTTAGAGAGAAAACAATTGATATCTAGGCTGTACTTGCAAATCATAATTGTGCAGTAAGTTATTTATTGTGATGAGAATATTGTTTGATGAATGGTCTTTTTTCTTCTTTTTCTAGTTCTTAGTACTGTTCAACTATTTTCTGTGTGTACGCTTGTTTTTGACTCGCACTTCTATTGTTGGCAGAGTTTCGCAACATTAAGTGGAAATTGCATGCACTCCCTTGCATAAGGGTCCCTTGCCATAAGGGTTGTTTAACTCTTGTCAATAAAGCATTGTCATTGTCATTGTCATTGTCATTCATTCTCTCTCTCTCTCTCTCTCTCTCTCTCTCTCTCTCTCTCTCTCTCTCTCTCTCAGTGCGTGCGAGTGCGCGCGCGCGCGCGCGCGCGCGCGCGTGTGTGTGTGTGTATGTGACACACACATTTGCGCACACATGATTGCTCGCGCGCATGCGCATACGCACGTATACACACACACACACACACACACACACACACACACACACATGCACGCACGCATGCACGTAAGGCGAACAAGTCAAATACATTATTCTAACTGTAGTCCTTTTTCAGGAGTTACAACCACTACTTCTACTACTACCATTACTACTACTTCTACAATACTATCAATGTCAACTCTAAAATAAGATGGGTTGGTCACTTATTTCTTATCAAATGCTGGAGAAAAACAACAAGAAAACATCAATAACTAATCTATGGTTACTAACAATATGGATAAACAAAGCCGTGGGTTGGAAGGTACTAATGAGAGGGCGAAGAGTTGGTAGTAGAAGAAGGGGGTGGCAGGCGGGGGGGGAGGGGGGGGGAGGGGGAAGAAAGGGGCTGGGAGGGGGCTGGGGCGATATGTTTTGATCCTCTAACAACAGTTTACATTCCAAAGCTTTCAGCAGCTCACCACCTACTACAGCCTCTTCCAGCAGGTTCCAGCCTCTACAGTCAAGAGAGCTCTCAGCTCGAGGACTGAAACGGTTCTTTTCCACACAAACCCAATACTTCAGGTTGCCCCCTCACCTCCCCTGGCCCTCCTCCCCCCCTCCCCTCTCCTTCTCCACCCCCCATGATCATGACCTTATCACCCCCCCCCCCCCCCTCTCCCATCAGGGTCAGCGCGGCCGTTTCACCGTCAGCTCGTCGCTCTGATCAGCAGAGGAAAAAAATGCCGTCGGTTCTTTCTCCTATCAGGGGACGTTACTATGTTTTTTGCATGGGGACAAAATTGAATGGGTGGACATAGTTCGAAAGGTGGTTACTATATAGATGTTGGTAAGACAGAATAATGTGTTAAACGAGTTAAGTCGTGAGGGAAAACAAAAGCAAGCTGAAAATTCCTCCGTCATTACATCAATAACTTGGCAAATATTAATGGACAGAGAAGAAGAAGAAGTAGAAGAAGAAGAAGAAGAAGAGAAGAAAAAAAAAACAAAGACAGAAAATGAAGAAAGAAAAGAAAAAGGAGAGGACGGTTGTGAGAAAAAGAAAATAGGAATGAAAAGGGAGGACGGTAGATGACGAATGTAAAACGGAAAGAATATGCGAATGAAAAAGAGAGTATTAGATTGATCATAAGTACGAAATCATTCAATAGTCCGTCTTGAAAACAGACCATTTACACCGCATGCTCAGAGACCTTTCGTCCGCTGATTTGGACTCATCAGTGAGGCACATCTGATTGTGTTCGTCCACCCTTGGCATCAAATGGAGATATACCACAGTTCATGATTCTGTGCTATTCCCATCACAAAGAGTTCAGCCACAGAATCCAACGAGAGAAGACAATCTACTGATGGAAAGAAGCGCAAGGGATAACACTGCAGTCTCATTCTGTCAGTTGATCATCTTCTCGTATCTTGTTTGTCCAGCTTCTTTCCATCAATCGATCATCTTCTCTAATCTGTGGTTTCACAGCCACTGGCAATCTGAAAAGATTTCTTCTTTAGCTCATAACGGAAAGAAGCTGAATTAGACTCTGGAATGTTAAAACTTAGTCTTTGTTTTTCATCGCTGTTTCTCTTGTTCCTAAATGTTGGTATATGTGTTGGGTTACGGGATTCATCGAACTCTGTAAACTTCTAGAAAGAGCGCTGGGAACTGACCTGTTGATGACTGGAGAATGGGCTGGGGATGGGAGAAAGTGGGTAGGTATGGGAACATTCCATTGTCAGAAGGTCATAATTACTGTCTGCATGTAAGCATACAAGCAACAGAAAGCTATAATAACTGTGCATATGGGAAGATATTAGTGTCACAAGGCTTTAATTACAATGTGAGTGAAAATATACTAGCGTTAACAGGCCATAATTACTGTTTTACACGTGAAAACGTTGATCATATCTGTGTTCAAACGAAAGGAGATCAAATTTATAGAACTCTTTTTCCGCGATGATAATTATGACAAATAAAAGAAAGAAAAGACAAAAAGACGCTACGGTCCCATGGCCCAATGGTCACATGGGCAGTGATCTCTTAAGAGATTTACCGAATCTCTGACACAGCATTATGAAGGATGGAGTCCATCCCTCTCTCGTTGCTGCCTTAAATATTTTCTGAACTAAATCTGGTACCCTTCCATTACTGGGTGGAGAGACAAGGTTTTCGTGCCGAACAAATTCTACCCCATGAGTGGTCCGAAATCACAAGTGTCAGCCCCTGAGCCGAACGCTCGTCCTATTCGACTCTCCTGCACTTTAACGTAAGAAAGGGGTAATCATCCCGTGAATGTACCCATTTTCATAGATCATCTGGTTTTTTTTTTTTTCCCAATGAAATTATGTTTTCAGTACCTGAATGTCATGTAACAACCGCTTAATATTTGGTGATTTTTTTTTTCAAGTGAGAATAATCATTCATAGTTATGACATTGACCGTTTCATGTCATAATTAGCTGTTTTCACATTGCAGTATCTGTTATCTTGGTGAAATCGGTAACGTTCACTATTTTCTTCACAACAATTTTCGTTTTCTAATAACAGTGGTATGAAAACAGAAATCATAGCATTTTGAAGCTTGCTTCTTTTCATACGTGTGGGTTCAGTCAAACAGGTAGAGGGCGGAAATGAGAGCGGCAAAAGGGAGGAGGGGGCGCGTGAAGGCCGAGGAAAGTGAGGCGGGGGCGGGATGGGGTGGGGTGGGGTGGGGTGGGAGGGAGGAGTGTGATAACGGGGTCTTAACCCGAGTCGGACGTTTACCGTAGTTCAGGTCTCGGGCGCAAAAGAGCGGAGTGTTTGTTGACAACGGCGGGGGTCCACTGACAAAGAAAGCCCCCATTGAAGCAGGCACGTTCCCACAATAAGCTAATATTTAACGAGGTGTCGCGTGTGCCGCCATAATCAGGAGGGAGGGCAGGTTAACGGTCGTGGCTAATGATTCCGGCAGGTAGCTGAAGACGACGGTGGCATGGAGCCTGACACGTTCAATGCTGTCTTCACGCATCTTGGACAAAGGATCAGCACAGCTCCAACAACGATGAGCAAAGTCAGAGATGTAGAACGGACAGGATAAGTGTCTCACCTGGCCTTCCCATTATTCGCCTTTGTCAGAATTCCGTTTGTTCGTACAGGTCATCAATCATTTCTGGTTACCACAATGACCGCGCACCACGAGAGAATATTCCATTGGCTGGGCTGTCCTCTGAGACGACCGCGAATTCGACTTGTTCGCTGCTCAGCGAGGTCGGCCTAGAGCTTTCACGAAGCATTTGTCTACATGCAAATCACCGTGTGTGTAGATAGCCAGCTCTCGTGAACAGGAAGTAGATGGAGAATCCATGCGAAAACCATCTGATCAAGAGAAAGTGGTAACTGCCTTCAGAATGTGCAACGGAAACACTGCGGACTAGTTAAAGGCGAAGATAGAGGCCCTATCCTTTTTCAATTCGATCTCTGACGAAGTGAAGAAAAAAGTTATGAATCTCCCGTCCATCTGATTGCATCTTTGCGAACAAAAAAAAAATCCATTCCAGAAATTTGGAGATGTGATTTTGACAATGGTTGAAGTTTGATCACGACATTAAGACCGACTGGGGTAAGGGAAAGGACAGAAACCACTATCATTAAAGCTGTTGAACAGGTTTGCTAGGATTCCACAAGAAACACTTTCGGGAGTTTTCATCATTATTCTTTGACAAAGGCCCTGAGCGATAATCTGCAATTCGAAGGAAGTCCCACTGGTGGGGAACACCGCACTGCTGTCGAGTCAATATCTTTTTCCATAGATGTTAAGGATGCCCAGTTGAAAGTATATGACTCCGTCCTCATCTACCTGCCATTTGAATGGCACACCCCAAGGCACCGGCTTCCCGTACTAAGCGCTCGTATCCTGCCACAGTCTTCATTCAAGTCCACAGTTGCTTAAGTGGTCGGGAAGCCCCACCGGAGACCAGCGTGAATGTTAAGGATGCCCACCCTTTGGAAGGGCACTACCTACTAAGCTCACTGAAGAGAACAATTGCTTAGTCCAGGAGCCAGACAGTAAGCCCCACCCTGAACCTGCCGTCCGTCCCACTACAGACCCCATCATACTAGCGACCTCATACCTCATCAAGGGTATAAATATAGACAGGAAATAAAAACTGAGATCTTCATTAGGGCAGGCGTGAACGCCTCAGAATTTGAGACTATTTTTTTGCTGATCGATGAGAATGAGGATGTTAAAGATGATGTTATGGAGTTCCATTTTGCTGAGACTGCATCACAGGACAGTACTCTACACGTTCACAGACGTATCCTTTTTGTGGATGGTATTCCACTGTGTTGCTCCAGTCTTTCCAATGGAGTCTGGAGTAAACTTCATTTATGGTTAGAACCAGTCTGGGGGGCAACAAAATAGCGCGAATGAATGGTGCTGTTGAGAAACAAATCCACGATCCCCCAGCCGTGATCCGTGACGCCTACCTCTGCACCACGGCGACTGGTGCGGTCATTTCTCTTCTCCACGTGCTGAAGACAAGGCTTGTAAGCTCACCACAAGCAAACACAAAGAAATAGAATCTTCTAGTACTTATTGAAGCTGTATTTTTTTTCAGAGCGAATCATCCTGGGCGAATGCTCAGTCACATTCTTCACATCTCCTGCAAGGAAATTAAGATAAATGACCACAATTTCGAGCTGCAAGTCTTGCAGACAAAAATATCACATCTTCTTATAACTAGCAAGGATTCCGTCTTCATGACCATTTAAATGGCCAGAGTAGAGGATGGTTGTCCAGAGTCAGACAGAAAAAGTTCTGGAGGAGCAGCTCAGTTCCTCTTGTTACGGAGGCTGTGGAAATCCCCGATAACGTAGGTATACTTCCCGGCTCTCCCGCAACAACTAGACGCCTCCTTTGTGGGGTGAGAGTTTACGTACTGAGAACTGTTGGGATGTTTCTAAATCTCTTACGCAAATAAAGAGAGACACGCAGGTAACCCATTACCGTCAGCCCGTCAAACATTACTGTCGAAAAGTTGCGTCCCCTTGCAAGCCCATGTTACGCAGAGCAAGCGCGATTTCTGTTCTTGAAAGCTGAAACCGCGGTGAATTTTGGGAGGAACTCGAGCTGAAAGTACTAACAAGCTGTCTGTCAACTTGTTCTCCTTCCTGGCAGCTCATGCACGCGCTGGTATATGTAGACAATTGGCATTCCAAGGTATCCTTTGAAGCGCTTCTTTTCTGCTGGCGTTGGTTTTCATGTCAAGTTCAGACCTCCACTCGCGCTTGAATCTCACACTCAGTTACCGCCATGGTAAACACAGTGATGCTCTGGCGTGCCAGGACTCGGCCTAAAAATAGAGCAGGGGTAATAACTCCGGGTTCTAATCAGACATTAGCACGCGTCGACAGCAGTAATGGCCCTTTCATGCTTATGTGTCTTTATCTGCTTACAGATTTCTCCTAAGTCCTCTCAAAACTAGCGCAGAATTAAAGATACTGAATTTATACCAAAATTATTTCCCCTTTTTCTATGCATCTCTTACCTGTAAACGAAAATACGTGAGGCTGGCTTCGTTGTTCTTAGAATCACAGCTGATAGCCACCATGTCCTGTTCGTTGTTCAGAATTTCGAAGAAGTCTTAAAGAGGCTTTTAAATTTGTGGTTAAGTTCAGCATAAAATGCCCTTTAAAAGTCAAGGCAGACATAATCATTAAGTAATCTTTAATGATATCACCAACCAAGCATTCATAAAAAGTGTCGATTGAAGGATCTTTTTGTTCTTGTTGTCCGTTTTACTGGGGAAAAAAAGTGTCAGGTGCGTGTGCTAATGAAAATATCAAGGGATGTAACAGCACTTCATTTTTTTTCATAATTTCATCAGCTTTTACCAGTGAAATATTGATTTAGAATGTTCCTAAACTCACTTTGAGATTACTGGGGGGGGGGGGGGGGGGGGGGGGGGGGGTTCCCCTCTAATTCATGCTTTCTTGTTCTGTGTTTTGTCCTACTTTTATATTGTTTATTAACTAATTGTTTTCTTTAACTACATGTGCTTATCTTCCTAGGTTTGTTTTCCAGGATGACCATTCTTGTGTTTCAATTAACTTAAAAAAAAAAAAAATTGATAAAAGAGCGACCGCAGAGGTGCAGTGGTAAGTGGTGAGAGCTGCAGGCGTGGACATCGTGGGTTAGACTCCCGTGAGATGCCTGTGTTTGTTGCGGTTTGGGTCTTTGGTGGCTGCTGTCCACAGCTGACTGTGCTCGGGGCTCGAACAGGAAGTGAAGAGGAAACATGTCGAGTTTCATCCACTTCATGGATGGGTTTTGAACGTGTTCCTAAAATTTCCTGACCAGCTCCGCAGGGTTTATATCTCTCGGGACTGGTTACACCAGGATTACACTATGAGAGGAGGCATAGTCTGGTCGTGTGTGATTTCAGAACAGAATGGAGCACCACTGTATTATATTCATTTTCCTTATTCTCATTGATCATAACAAACAAAATCTAAAATTTTGTGACCCATCAGGCGCAGCTCTCGTGATAATGTCAGTTTTTGTTTCCACTTCACGTTCATCTCCAAAATAGGTCCATATCAAAATCCTCGGTACTGGCAAATTCAGGGACCGCGATGAGATGACAACGCCCTGGATGGATATGCAGTCATCGTCATCCGAAGAGGGCTTAGTAAGTTCTGTCTCACACTATCATGTTTAATCCGAACAGGCACCACTCAGTGCCACAAAGTGACCCGCAGCCGTGCAGCGTCTGCTCCGTCGGGTTTGCCTCATGTCGACGTGATAAAGACTGCAGCCCGTAAATTGCCAGCGCTGGGACTGTGACAGAACGAGCTTGGCTGTGACTGTGTGTGGATGGACTGTTGGGTGGAAGTGATACCTCTCAGAGAGCGCTGAAGATGAGACAAGAAGTAACAACAGGGAGAAGAACAGAATAAAAGAAGAGTTGGATTGCAAAAGAGACAGTCATGAAGAAGAACCTCTATGGGGGTGACAAAATACTGCATAAGTGAACACGAATGAGATACATGAATCGGCCGCAGTGCGATGTATCCTCTGAGGCACCTCGTGGAGGACTTGGTATCTGCAGCTCCCCGGGGATTAGAGGCACTAGTTTGAAAGCGGAAGAGAGATAGAGGGAAGGGCAACGTGGTTTGGGAAAGCACATGTATGTATTAACAATACAGAGTAATGAAAGTGATGACGGAGAGGGTGAGACAAGTTAACAAACTGTTATAATAATAATAATAGGAATAAGGTTATTAATACTAATGATTAGGATGATGATGAGAAAAAGGATGAAAATTGTGATGATGAAGATGATGATGATGATGATGATGATGATGATAATAGTAATAATAATAATTATAATAGAAGAAGAAGTATGACGACGACGACGACGACGACGACGACGATGATGATGACGATGATGACGATGTCAGTAACACTACTGTCCAAAAATAAATTTTGAAAAAGAAAAGAATAAGAAAAAAAATCAGTAGTCAAAATTGAACAGATGTACAACCGAATGAGAGCAATCATTTTTTTTTTCAGATTCGTGGACGCTGTACAGGCGACGAAAGAGTGAAAAATACAGGAGTAAAAGATCATGGGCCTTGAATGTGTCCTGTTGAAAAACTTTAGATATTGTACAATGGCATTTCACCCACTCCCTCCTCTCCCCACTCACCCTACATTGCCTGTCATCTCCTCACCCTTCTTCTCTCTCCCCATCCCCCTTCATCTTTATCTCTTCGCTACTTCGCTCTCGCAACTGGCTTTAATCTCTATACCAATGCATCTCCCCCCATTTTACATGTATTTGTCCAAAGTTCATCTTCTTCTTGAGGCTAGGGCACGATAACAGATTGGGATCTTGCTCAGACGCCGGAGAAGATGAGGATTAATGCTCTTGCACCAACATTGTCTCCATTAGTTAGCTTCTTAAACGCATAAGCAGCAAGAGGATTCCAGTCCTCGTCTTGGGCTATCCGTCTGCCTGTTTGCACGCTTGAGAGAGAGAGAGAGAGAGAGAGAGAGAGAGAGAGAGAGAGAGAGCAAAGAGAGAAATCCAATTTCTCTTCGCTTTATGTACAAGCTAGACTCTCTCTCTCTCTCTCTCTCTCTCTCTCTCTCTCTCTCTCTCTCTCTCTCTCCCGCCCTCTTTCTCCGACCCCCGCCTTACCCCCTTTCCCCTACTTTCTATCTCTCCTTCTTCATCCCTTTCGCATTCCCATCAAGTACTTTCCCCGCCCCCATAGTACCCCCCCCTCCCCCCCCCCCCCCCCCCCCCCCCCCGTCTCATTCTCTTTTCCCCACCTCTCTCCGCCCCTCTCTCTCCCCCTTTCTCAGTGTAATGCTCTCTCTCTCTCTCTCTCTCTCTCTCTCCCCCCCCCCCCCCCCCCTCTCTCTCTCTCTCTCTCTCTCTCTCAGTGTACAGTAACCGCGTGTCTTCTGTTTTCTCTCTTCCTTTGTTCTGATGCTGTGTTCAGTCCTCTGCTTTTAACGTGCCTCTAGTCCCCCCGGGTCTGTTGTTCAACGTCACAGGGGAACGAGAGTATTCGCAGGGGAGATCAGCAGATCGCACGATAAACCTTCGCCAATGTAAGCAAAGTGTGAGAGAATGCCGGCCCTTTTCTGGACCAATCATGGAACTTAACAATTCATGGCGATAGAGAAAAATTATGGTGGTAACTAATCTGAAAGTCTGAGGCGGGGATGGGGGGGGGGGGGGGGGGGAGAGAGAGAGAGAGAGAGAGAGAGAGAGAGAGAGAGAGAGAGAGAGCTGGGGGCAGCATTCCTATTCCTTTATAAATATTTCTTGTTTGTAATGAGGACGAAGTGGACTTTCACAGAAATCGAAGCAGAATTTGAGGAAAGGTTGTTTATAAAATTCTCTCTCTCTCTCTCTCTCTCTCTCTCTCTCTCTCTCTCTCTCTCTCTCTCTCTCTCTTCTCTCTTGTGTTGTTCTTGCCTCGTCAGTCGGCTGCACGATTCGCCAATATTTGTGAAGTTTCTGGTTACTGGTATATGAAACCTACGAATTACGCTGCAGTTTCAAGGTTGTGGCACTCGCTAAGAAGTGAACGAATTGCAAGAAAATTCTTTGCCTTTCGGATGATGTTTATACTTTTCCTCTCTGAGATAATCTTAGTACGCATGTGTCATTTAATAATAATAATCATAATAATCATGAATTCTAATATAGCGCCTATTCTCGGCTAGATACCAAGCTCTAAGCGCTTTCCAATCCACATTCGTTTTACACAACGGGCTGCCTACCTGGGTAGTGCCGACTGAAAAGAGCTGCCAGCTGGCGCTTCATTCAGTCGTTTCCCGTGCCTTCCAGTCAATATCGTTCAATATCGTTCACTCAGTTTCCTTACTTCCTCCATTCTTTCAATCTCTCACGCAGGGTGCATGCTATGTGTAACGTGTCATCCATACCAACGGCTAAACTGGCCTTCTCTTCCGAAAGTTGGTGATGGGATTTTACGTGTGTGCAAGATTGGCATTTGGCAAACAAACATCACATCAAACCCAGGACATGCAGATTTGAATCGATCGATGGTAATAATGTTTGTAACACACTGTCTTCGTAGCAAGCGCATCGTTTCACATCCATATTTTGGCATTTTCTCGCTTTGGTTAATTAATTGTTAATCTGACTGATAGGGTGAAGCAGACCTGTTCCGGAAAAAAAAAAATCAAGGAAAGATAACGCATGTCCTTCCATTTTAAATAGAGTTGCATTTTCTCAGTTTATGGGCCGCACAAGTAGATCTAAAGGGTCAAAATTTGTTATCTGAAGCGCACGGCTGGGTTACGATCGGGAGTTCGACTGTCTGTGTAACAGGTGCACCATTGTTTTGCACGCGTTTTGAGGCAACTGTGAACTGTCTGACGGGGCTACATTGCTCTGGGTATGCCAACAGTGATATTCGTCACGTGAGTACGGCAGAGTCATTCTTTCTAAACGTGAGCTTTACTACAGATTACCTCCCTCGAGGATTTCCGAACATGGTCTTTTGATACACAGATCAAAAGATGGAAGGTACTTGATTGATTTTTTTTTTCTTTTTTTTTTTTTTTTTTTTTTTTTTCTTTTTTTTTCGACTCACGAATTCGTATGGATTTCCATTTTAACAGTGATTACATCCACTAAGGAGATTATGATTGTGTTCATCCCTGTCTGTTGGCTTGTTCGTTTTCCCTGTCGACAAGATGACACACACACACACACACACACACACACACACACACACACACACAACTGGACTGATTTTTTAAAATTTGGTAGAGAGGTGAAAGGTGACCCAATGCCGATCCTGTTAGATTTCCGAGAAGAGCCGGATCAACAGGCAGACTGGGGATCCAGTCAGGAACACTACGCAAAAACTGCAGCTGAAGGGGTTTCAACGAAACTTGGTAAAAAGATGGTACGTGGCTGAAATGCCACATCCATATAATTGTGGTGCAAATCCGTTGCGCGGATTCGGATCGAAGGGCAGAGCCCTGGCGAGTTTTGTGAAATTACGCAAAAAAAAAAAAAGAAGTCATTGTTCTAAATTTAATTAAATTCGGTAAAGAGACAGAGTATGGCTCACAAACGACCTCTTTAAATTGTGCAGATCCGCAGAGTTGGTTCGAGTGACTTCAACCTTAGCAGAGGTGTGCACTCTGTCTTCCAGCTTTTACGTTGAATGTAGTTTTTGTTTTGTTTTGTTTTGTTTTGTTTGGACGTGCTGTCTGTTTCTATATGGCCTCTCCATAGTCGGCTAGGCTGTAGACAATAGCGATTTGGCGTATGTACGGGTTTTTTACAGTATGGGGTTTGCATCTGTGCAGCAGTCCTGCCCTGACATATCTCTGCTTGAATGTTTATGTAAATTGTCAGGGGAGAGAGAGAGAGAGAGAGAGAGAGAGAGAGAGAGAGAGAGAGAGAGAGAGAGAGAATATTTGGTGTAGCGTTTGTAGGACAATCTCTATTTCATTTATTTGTTATTTATTTAGTTAGTATTATTTTATCGATAGACTGAAAGAACATCTTGACAGATGTGTGCAGGGAGAAAGTTCGCTTCTGCGCCTCTGGTGAAAGAAAAATGGGCACAGAACGATGCTATGTAATCCAACAGTAATGTGAATGTCATTGTTTTTTTTTCCCCATTCAGGCCAAAGTGGTTTTCCTTGTTTGCTGTTTCTTGCAGTTGAATCAGTTGGGCCATTGCCTTTTTTCATCTAATGGTTGTTGTTGTTTCGTCGATGTTTGTTTTCATAATGGGTACGTTTTTTTTTTGTTTGTTTGGTTTTTTTTTTTTAAAGGATTTTGTGATAGATCCCCTTCCCTGTGCGTCAAGATGGAGACTGATCTGCCATCACGTTTCAGTCTGTCTCATTTGTCTGTTTCATTATATCTAGTTAGTGAGTTAGTCTGTTAGTTCCTTAGTTAGTTGGTTAGTCGGTTACCTAGTTAGTTGGTTTGCTGGCAAGCTATATAGTTAGTTAAATGGTCATCTCCGTCAATGATGCTGTGCGTTCACCTGCATCATCCGTCGATTTGTTTGTTTGTTATTTGATAGTCTCGTAGCCAGATTGCACATTTAAAAAAATCCTAAGGAATTCATATTCACCAATGTTGATGGAAGGACGGGATCGGTCCAAGAACGAACCCATTAAGTGTTGGAGCGGATCCGTCTTTCGGACTTAGCTGAGCTCTGCATCGTGACTTGTTAGATATTTGCCCTTTTTTTTTTTTTTTTTTGCTGTCATTTACGCCCTCTGGTGGTTTTGTTGTTCAAATCGTTGCTTGCTTGTGGAGAGGCCGAACTGCTTTCTCGATTCTCAAGTGTCGTTGCGTGTGAATGAGACAAGATGTTGGGCTTGATGTCTCCATTGTTATGTCACGTCGTACTGGCCTCTCTTCGTGCTCGTCAGAGCCCACCGGGCCTGCTTAACTCGCTCTCTCTGTTTGTCCAATCGCTGGCTCGCCCCTGTCTCGCTCGATGGCCCTCTTCGTTTGCTCTTCAATGTATTCTACATGCCGCTTGGCCCTCCGTTGCACGCTTTTACGTTGAACAAGATGATGAGCGGGAACGGCGTGTCGCGCCGTGGACCTTCGATCAGGCGAGCTGTTAGCAATTACAGTTCATGTTTGGAGTGGTTCAACTATTCCTTAACAGCCCAGTTTAGGTTTTCGTTTCCGCTTTTCCCTGGTCGATAAGACCGAAAAGGTCAGGATGGCGCCATATTGAATCTCGTTCATTTTCTCGTTTCTTTGGCGTTGTCTCTTAAACACAAGTTTCATCTATGAGAGCGACGGGAAACTGTCCTTGCTGGTTTGTAGACACGCAATGTAGACAGAAGAGAACCTCCGGAGATCTTGACGACAATGTGCGAAGTGGTGCTGCCGACCTTTCAAGCAGCCGCGACGAAATTCTATTAAACCTCTTGAAAGATGGTGATTGATCGTATTAGATGGAGGGAGGTGGGGTGGAGGAAGGGAGGAGGGAGATGCTGGGAAAGGTTAATACAGGGTTGTTGACGCGGGTGGCACGGCTCGGCCCATGCTGGCTGGAATAACGGCGGCCCGGCCTCACTGCGTTGGATGCTGGTCGATACTGCCTCCCGGGTCCCGCTATCTGCGGAGGGAGACAGTGAGGAAGAATTCGGGGAGAGGAGGGAAGGGGGAGAGAGAGAGAGAGAGAGAGAGAGAGGAGAGAGAGAGAGAGAGGGGGGGGGGGGGGGGGGGGGGGGGGGGGGGGGGTAGGATAAATAAGACGGAGAGAGAGAGGGCGGGGGAGGGGGTGGGGTGGGGCGAGTGGCGGTGAGGGAGAATGAGTGAGCTCATGACGAGAGAACAGATTAAATGAGATGTGAGAGAGAGAGAGAGAGAGAGAGAGAGAGAGAGAGAGAGAGAGAGAGACTTTGACACTTTGATATTTTATTGTCATTACCAAAGAGGTCTTTTGACAAGGGGGGAGAGGTAACAGAACAATAACATTTCCCTCTGCCTTTCCTGCAAACAAATAGTACACTTTCATTCCTAGTGTGTATCAAATCCAAGGTTAACAAAAACAAATAAATTCGTAACATTTCTTATATCCTCATGCACAGCAGTAATGCAGTAAGGTTTAAAAAAAAAAAAAAAAGAAAGAAAAAAAAAAACAACTTGAGACTGACTCGACTATCCACTCAATCAAATGATGACATTGTATTTTACTGATATCTTCCACATGCTATGAATGATAATAATATTGATTCAGATATCTCTTATAATGCATTATCTTAAATTTCACTATCCCTCATCTGTCTAATTTTCAATGCTTCCGCGATGAATTTCGCAACTGATTTAATTTACAAGTTCATCATCATCTGATGATAACACGACAGCGACATTTTGTCTTTTCGCTATATCTAACTAGAAAAATAAAAAATTTTGTCCGCACTTCATTATAAGCAGTACAGTGGAACAGAAAGTGTTCTTCGTCATCAGTAATATGTCTGCATGCAGGAGAAGGAGATTCTGTGGATGTTTCACATTCAAACCATCTTTTGTTCGCATTAAAACCTAAAGTGCTCAACCGAGAGAGAGAGAGAGAGAGAGAGAGAGAGAGAGAGAGAGAGAGAGAGAGAGAGAGAGATTATAGGGTGAATGAGAAGAGAGAGCGGGCGGGGGGGGAGGGAGGGGGTAGGTGGGGCAAGCAGACGTGGGGGAGAATGAGTGAGCTCATGACAAGAGAGACAGATTGAATGGGATGAGAGAGAGAGAGAGAG
>JADBJO010000265.1:442500-452500 GCA_016801955.1 Conus betulinus | reverse complement strand
TTGGAGGTCGAATTCGAAAATTGGATCGTATCGATCGTCTGCCCCTGGTCCTTGGGAGTGGGGGGTGTGAGGCGGGGGGGGGGGTGGTGGTGGGGGAGAGGAGCATGCTTGGAGAATTGCGTCGTGTCAGCCGATTGCATCAGCGTCTTGCCACTCACGTGTGAAATCCTAAACGATTCGCGTGATGTACGGAAATTACCTTTCGTGCGCCAGTGGAAACGAATTTGTCATTCGTGTGGCCGCCATTGCCAAGGGAGGTCATTCTGGAAGGGTTAGGGGAGCTTCCGCCTGCAAAACGACCAAGTGATTGTTTTGTGCTTTGGTGAACTTGAAATTCGATGCTGCGAGGTAAATAAAAAAAAAAGAAATGACTGAATAAATGATTTTCAGAAATAGATAGGTAAATGAATAAATGAATAACCTCGGCAAAATATTTGCAAAATGACACGAGTATTCCAGTTCATATAATGTCAGAATATCTTACAAAAATAAAGCACTTTTTGTTTCCTTTTTTTCCCCCTGAGCAAATTCAGAGATTATTGTTCACAGATACTTGCTAAAATGAAAATATAACAAAAGCGCAAAGGAAACAAGCGAATCCCATTCCGCCTTCAGAGTTTTTATTCATCTTCTTACTGTGCAAGTTAAGCATTTAATTTGGTTTGGCTCTCCGATTATCTTGCTGTTTTATGTGAAGAAGGTTAGATTATGTGATGCGTTGATTTTATGTTCGTGAATGGGTCACCCAAGAGAATGCACAGAAAGTAGAGCCAAATAAAAATACAACAGGAGGAGCGAAATTGGTCTGCCATAAAACTTTTCAAATTCTGCGTTTCATTTTCATTCTCTCTTTTTCTTTCTTTCTTTCTTTCTTTTTCTTTCTTCAATACCACAACAGGATACAGCTGGATAGCCTACACATTCAGAGATCACGATTACACGAACAACGCTTACATTGAAGGGGAAAAAAATTACCGTCGGACTTGTTTTCATATAGACTTGAACTTTCTCAATAAAACAAACACGTTTAAAACGTAGTTTCGCTTACATCGAAGATATTTTCTCATTCCAAACACTAGATTTCGACAGCTACATCACAGTCAAATCACTGCGTTTACCCTTATTGTACGACAGGTACTTGTAGAGTGACATGATTATTTACGCACATGTTGCTTCCTTTTTCTGACAACTAGCTTCAAAATGCAATTTGTTATAGTCGACGGGAGAAGAAAAAATGTACAAATTAAAGAAGTCACTAACTGTGAAGTACTGTAACAGAAAACATGTTCAAATTCTCGTTCGCCGGGGGAAAAAACACATGTGGACACATTCTGCATGTAGTATTCCTTTGTTCATCTTTTAGCGACAGGACAATTATTACCTACAATGAGTTCTGTTCATTAAATGTTGAATTATCATTCATAACTCTGATTGTATGCTATTTTCAGAAAGCAGCACGAGGCGTGAGGAGTGGAAAGGAGGGAATACCACCTTCATACCAGTGCCAGTTCGTTGGTTGGTTGGTTGCTGTTGTTTGTTGTTGTTGCTGCTGCTGTTGTTGTTGTTGTCGTTAATTGAAAAGGACCAGCCGGTCCGCAGCATACACCATGCTCTGACCAGTTAGAACAAAGGTCTTCTGGTCAACATTGGCTTGATATAGTCACCCCAGTCTCTCTGGGCCCAGTTCCACATGAATCACTCCCTGGTTCCTGCAACGCCTGAGCTTCTCTCTGCTTGTCTCGGAACTTTTCCTCATCAATGTTACAGGAAGATGGCATCACAGGACTCCAGTGGCTGATTCCAGTTTCGAGCTGTTGATTTTACACTACACGGCCCAGAACTAAATGCTGGACTGCCATGGCCAAGTGACTGGATCTGCAGGTGCCCCCGTCGGTATTGCACCTCATAGGGAACTTTCACCCTCAACAGATTATAAGAAAACCAGACCTTCTAAAGGTTCGACTATTCTTAAAAATAAAACTCAACATGGGTTAACTCCCTTTCAGATAGCTACCAGGATAATAAAAACCAAACTTCGAAAAAAACGTCAGCGCGCGCATCTTAAAGGGAACTTTCACCCTCGTCAGATTGTAAGTACCAGACCTTAAGGTTCAAACTACTCTTCAGGTTGAAACTCAGCGTAAGTTAACTTCCTTTTAGATAGCTCCCAGCATTGTGAGAATCAAACTTCTCAAGACTCGCTTCTGTTTGAGGTGGATCACGATTAGGACCCCCTTTCATCATTGTGATTTGGGGCCTGAAAAGCCTTGTGGGTTAGACGTAAGAATGTTTTGTTCAATCCCCGTGATTCATTTCCAGCCCCAAGTAGCCAGCCTGATGGGAAGATTCTCTCTTCAGATTTCACATTGATGCAGCTTCCAGTCCTTTGCTAATCCTTGGGATGATCCTGTAAAGCGACGTCCTGTGCGTGTATGCGTTCATGTAAAAACATTTCAAGTTCAGTAAATCCCATTCCACCTTTCGGAGAAGAGTGGGCCATCGTGTCACTGTGAGATGGATGAACTGAAAACAAAAACACAGCCACACTGATGTGGTATTTAGACACTGATTCCGAAGACGGAATGTGGAAACCTTAAAGCTGGGACGGATAACGCGGCGTACACAAATAATTCAGCAACGGTAAATTTCAGTATTCTTGTCGAGGAACAAAGGAAGTAAAGAAAGGAAAAGGGATTTTGATACCGGCTGAGTTAGCGCGTGCCTGGGGTGGTAGGCCGTATCTTTACACATGTAAGTGTGTGTGTGTGTGTGTGTGTGTGTGTGTGTGTGTGAGAGTGTGTGTGAGAGAGGGAGGGGGAAATTGACTTGTGTGATGTTTTGCACATCACACACACACACGCGCGCGCGCGCGCACACACACACACACACACACACACACACACACACACACACACACACACTCACACACAAACCCTTGCGTGTGTTGAAATGTGTTTTAAGTCATCTGTTGCTGTGTGTGTGCGTGCGTGTGTGTGTGTGTGTGTGTGTGTGTGTGTGTGTGTGTGTGTGTGTGTGTGTGTAATTAAACTATTGTGTTCATTTGCGTACATATTTATTTATTTGTTTGTTTATTCATTCTCATTATTTCTATATTTATTCATCTATATTTTGTCTGTACCTAATGCCGTACAAATGTTACAGAATTTTGTTATTTCTCATACGCATGTCAGTACGCAGTTCCCATCTGACCTTACCCCCAGCAATGATTGAGGGATTGATTGACCCGATTCCATTGGTTGTTTAATGGGTGGGTAGATTGGACGATGAGGGTAATTTGATTAGTAGCTCGTGACTTATATTAACCAAAGCACTGATTGATCAATCAACTGACAGATCAAATGAATCGATTGATTAAATGATGAGTGGATGGACTGACAAATTGATCGATTGATAAAGTTATTGATTTTTGTCTTACATTATGATTGATTGATAAAGTTATTGATTTTTATCTGACATCATTTTGAACGCTGATCGATCAGTCACTTGACTGATCAAATGCACTGACTGCTTTATTGATCGATTGACTGACTTACTGATTGATTTGTTTGCAGTCTTACATTAACCCAACCAATAATGAATCGATCGATTAACTTATTAAATGGATTGATTGATGAATGGATTCGTTTTATTATAGAATAGTTGACTGGCTTGACTGGTCTTACATCAACTCCAGTGCTGGTCTATTAGTCGACTGATTAAATGGATTTTTAGATTTTTCAAAAATGTATTGATTTATCTATCTATTGAATGACTGATTGAGTTCCTGCTCTTCGTTAAACTCACCGACTGGTCGACTAATCATTGAATTCTTTGATGGATTGACTGATTGAATGATTTCGTTGCAGATTTTTACATTAAACCAAGTAATGATCAATCGACTGGCTGATGAATGGGTTTATTGATTGACTGGTGGATGGTTGGGTGAATTACTGCTTGTTGTTAGCCGTCAACGTCATGTCAGTTTCTTTTATTCTCTTACCTTTTTCTTTCTTTTTCTTTCTTTCTTTTTTTTTCTTTCTTTCTTTCTCTTTCTTTTCTTCTTTTTTATTTTTTTTTTTCAGATTCTTCAGACACACGGTAGGAATTGCACAGTTCTGCATACAAGCGAAAAAGGAAGAGAGTGGAGATGGAGGTGGAGAGGGTGGAATGAGAGGGATGGGGGTGGAGTAAGGGGGGTGGAAATGGGATGGGCGTGGACATTCTTACCACTTTATTAAATCACACCCGTCGAATTATGCGCGTCAAAAATTATGGTCCGTGCACGTGAAACCTTACACGTTTAAAAGTACCCCCTGAAATCAGCACGGAGGATTTTCTTCCAGACAGCCCCGAGCTGTTTCATTCATTCCCTTTGTTCTTTCTTTGACGCTCTGGTGTCTTGAACTGTAGGTAATGTCATTTCAACTGCATCCTAATTGACTTGTTCCCTTTTCATTTCTCTCAGTCTTTTCCCTCCATCTTTGTGTCTGTCCTCATCACCATTGGCTCGCACACCTCGCAAACCGTTACGCGTCACCACGGCGTTGTACTTGGGACAATCTACCCCCCCCCCCCCCCCCCTGACCTCCACCTCTCCCCTACCTCGCTTCGCCTTCACGCTCTCCCCTTCCCCACCCATCCCCACCCCCGACCCTTACCTCCCGCCCTCCAAACCTTCATCAATAACCGTTCAACTCCAACAACTCCAACAACACGTGCTGACAGCCGCAACTTGCGTGGCGAACCTGCCCCCACCCCCTGATCCGGCCCCATTATAGCCACCCAGGATGGGAGCAGAGAGAGAGAGAGAGAGGGAGAGGAAGGGGCGGCGGTGATGGTGGTGGTGGTGTGGGGATGGGAGGGGGGGGGGGAGGGAGAACAGAACGAGTCTAAGACCCTCTCCAAGCATCCTTGATAATTGAGACTGGCACCGTCGGGCCGAGGGGTTTCCGGCGGAAAAGACAGCCCACAGTGAATTTCCGATTCGAATTAATTGGAAGGAGCGGGAGAGGAAGGGCGCGGGTGTTGTGAGACAATTGATGGCCAATGAGGCTATGTCTCTGGGTCGCTGGCTCCGCGGTGTTTGCCGGCGAAAGCTTTTAATGCCCCAGATGGCATGGCGAGGAGGCATCCATTTCCATTTCTGCTCGGCGGCACACAAATGGCTAGAATTATCGACGACGAGCACAAACGGGCGAAGAAAGAGCAAAAGCGCCAAGCCCGGCCTTATGAAAGTGCAGGCGGGCGATTTTTTGACCACCGGGAAAGATGCAAGAGGGGTGGGTGAGCGATGGAGTGGGGGTGGGGGTGGGGGTGGATTTTCGCGCCTGAGTGGGGAGGCCCGGCCCGGTGCGCATGCGCGTCTTGGTGGTGGCGGCCCGGATGTGCAGTGACACGTGACCGTGGTATAGTTGTCTAATTGTGGTCTGAGGCTAGGTTGATGGGATAATGTCAAAAGGAGAATGCCGTCTGGAAAACTGGAAACCCCACTCAAAAAAGGGCACGCACGCACGCCGCATGCGCTCGCTCGCGCGCGCGCGCGCACACACGCACACACACACACACACACACACACACGCACACACACACACACACACACACACACACACACAGAGAGAGAGAGAGAGAGAGAGAGAGAGAGAGAGAGAGAGAGAGAGAAATGCTAAATGCAATCTAAAATAAACATACGATCAGATATCAGTGAAATAATTATTGTGAAGACTTCGGCATGAGATGTTTGTAACTGTTCAAAAGCATCATTTCATGAATTTGTAGAGCATTGGGAGGTATGCGTGTGGGGGGGGGGGGGGGGGGGGGGGGGGGGGGGGGGGGGGGGGGGGGAGGGAGTAGAGGGAGTGGACCCCACAGAACCTGATCACCTTCACACCTTAGTGGGAGTTCTCATAGAAACAGGTCCGTCTTCAGCAGAAATATCAATCATCATTTTTATAAAGAGAAAAACAATATTCTCTTTTCAACTTCGGGTTGTTCTGATCATTTCCCCCGGCTATCACATCCATCATAGAAATTATTCAGGGCGCTGTAATAAGGCAGTGAGAGCGAGGAGGACAAGAGTTTGTATTCAGTATCTTCGGAGAGAGGAAAAGCTCTTTTAACAAAATGGGGCCTAAGAAAACTCTCACCCCTAAGGTCCCCCACAGGGGAGGTAAAAAAAACGTGTATCTGCAGTAAAGCGAGCAATGGCCACGTCGTTCTGGAAAAAAAAAAAAATGTTCAAGGTTGTTAACCATAATCACTGCCAACTGCAGATGAAAAAGGACATACGCAAGAAGCAACTCTCCAAAATAAAGGCACCGCCCTAAGGTATAAGACCAGCTCTATCTGACAATCTACATTTAAAAAAAAAAAAAAAAAAGCAAGGAAAAATGCTTAAAAGAAACCTTATCAGTTGTGAATCATAAACTAGCAAAGTGGATAAATCATTTCCTAAAAGATAAACACTCTGAAAAACATAACATGATAATTCCTCGGCCCCCTCCTTCCCCAGCTCTTCCCACTTTCTTCCCCTTAGAGAACATAACGAGCATACTGTTAGCAAGCAAACACACAGATGTTGTCTCACTCTGAATGTAGTGAATAAATAACCTGAAATACACACGGAGCAAATAAACAGTTAGGGAAACGAGTCTTTCACCATTTCCACCAGTCCTAAGCGAAGACGTTAAACAAAGAAGAGGTGTGTGTGTGTGTGTGTGTGTGTGTGTGTGTGTAGAAGGCGATTGGTGTGGGAGAGGGGGTACAGGGGAGGTCGGGGACGGACAGACAGGGAGAAGGGAAGGGGAAGAAAGGTGAAGAAAAGAAATTTTAGCCCTTCACTGACATCATACGTGGACATGCTGTGGACAACGCTTTTTCTTGATTTCTTTTCTTTTCTTTTGCTTTATTCTCATTTATGTACTTATATATTTTTTTGAACATCTTTTTATTGTTTAGATTTGTTTTGTTTTTAAGACGATTCCCTGTTACAAGGTATGCTTTAGGAACTTTCGTCATCTGTCAACCCCGTATCGAAGTTCTTTAGGTCAGTTTGAAATAAAGAGTAAGACGGATAAGAAAGTGGTTATTAATCTTATACTACATAAATCCCCTCCCCAACCTTACCATGGAATCTGCTGCAAAAAGACACAAACATTTTACAGCAGATTCCATGAAAAACCTTGTTCAGAGACGTTCCGCCTGACGCGATCTTTGAGTTCTTGAAAGAGATTAACATTTTTCATCGGATCTGAGATTTTACAGTGGAAAGGTTTTTTAACAAACTTTCGGATGGGTTTTTTTTCGATGTATTTTAAAGAATTGTATGAATGAATGACTTGTGAGTTGATTTTAACGTGGTGACAGCCCTGATGTGGCCCTTTGTGATCGGCTGGGCTATAAGCAACATTATCTTATCTCATCTTAACTAACCTTACCTCACCTAACCTAAACAAAACGAAACAAAGAACACACGGGACAAAAAGAGAAGAACACTAGAGGACGCACTGTGTCGCCCCAAAAGTCTTCTGCAAAGAAAGGTACTGTGAGTTATGGGCGTGTTCCGGGTGAGAAAACTCTCATTTGTGGAGGAAAGGGGGTGGGGACGGGGAGGGAGGGAAGCAAACAGCTGTTTCTGCCCTTTACTGCAAGAAAAAAATGTCGCCCCAAAACACGTGTGTGTGTGTGTGTGTGTGTGTGTGTGTGTGTGTGTGTGTGTGTGTGCGTGTGTGTGTGTGTGTTTCGGCTGGTTGGCTATTGAGGGCCTTATCCGACTCGTTGTCTTTAACGGAAAGAATTCGTTTTGATAGGTAACAGGCAAGGAATGAAATGACGCGTTTGAACAAAATGTATTTCAGTGCAGTACATTTCTCAACAATTCCATCCTCCGCTAAAGCTTGGCAACGCAAAACAAAGACAAGGACAGTATTCATCTGCAATGTTTTTAAAGCCATGCTAAAAGCAGTTTGTTTAATCACCACACCCACACCCCCCTCATCCCTTCCTCGCCCCCTGTCTTAGCGATGAAAATAAAAATCGCACCATTTTTTGTTGGGGTTATTTCATACCTAGAGAGGAATAGAGGCAAGCAGAGCATGTTCAGGCAAGTACAGAAATATGTTTTACACTAACTGGATCATGGCAAGGTGTAAGTACGCAAAACAGTATTGCTGATCACATGCATGCTTCAGTTTAAAGACAAAGCCTTTCCAGTGTGGTATTATACTAATGCATATTGAGCCATGACACTGGATGGAATGACAGTGAGACTGATGATGCGATAACGAAGAAAAAACCCATCTGCATGCTGGCTGCTGGAATGTCAAACCGAGAAGCTGCCAGACAACTGGGCTGCAGCAAATTGGAACCGTCCTTTCCGGGAGACACCGCTAGCAGAGACTGCAGTGGGCACAGTGGCATCAGGGCCAGAGGAGGCGTCAGTGGAGAACTGTACCTTTCTCTGATGACAGTCGTTTCCTGGGGGTCGCGCGCTGATGGACGACTACAGGGGTGGCGACGTGGAGGGGAAAGTCAGACTGACTACTGCATGCTAGAGACCAATAAACTGGGAAGGGGCAGTTTCATGGTGTGGTCGGATTTTGCCAACGATCATCGTGCTCGTCTGTACGTCTTCAACGTTCCTGTCAACTCCGCAACCCGCACTGACGTGCTCCGAACTCAGGTTCTGTTCCGGAACCATCCCTGAACTTATCAGCTTGACAATGCTAAATCCTACACAGCTAGGGCCACCATCTTGTTCCTACAGCAAAGTAAAATCCGTTTCCTGCTTCTTCCCTCTTTCCTCGTTCTGTTCTCACATGGCCTCAACAGAGCACGTGTACGACGACAACCTGGGACAGCCCTGGAAGCGAAGCCAGCCAGTCAGCTCAGACTGTCGCTGAACTTTCTCGGGCACTGATCCAGGAATGGAATGGCCTGTCCAGGAATTGTCTCTGTTGGCCTGTGGCTTTTCATGCACAGGTTCTGCGTGGTCCATGCGGCAGCAAACAGCGGGCATTTCAAGCACTGATAACTCTGAGAACACAAGAAAGATCACCGGCAATGAGCTGGCGCGGTTTGACAGATCAGACACAACTGTTATTACAACTAGCACGTCCGACAGCATGTCAGTTGATCACTTTGCCGTACAACAATTTCATTTACATTTGGAGTGCGCTGTACTTCTACAGTTAGCGTCCGTCTCTCGCATGCTGACAGGAAGATAGAATGCATCAGCGCAGGCAGGAACCTGGTCCTATGTTTCACGGACATGTATTGTTAACCCGTGCAGATTTCATCCTGGACAGTGCTGATGTCTGTGCTGCCTTTTGGAGGATTTCTGTTTCGGACCCCTCATTGTTGATGATGGATCACAGGTGAATGAGCTGCGGAACAGTTACTAGCTTCCACCCATACATCAGTATTGATGGTGGTGTTATGGCCGGCTATCATCTTGGTCTTTTTCGGCGCTGATTTCTATGTCATTGATGGTTCATCCGGTCTTGTAACAAACTTGCCGAGTTCTTCTTCACTGCCTGTCTGGAAATCTCAATCATCTTCTAACCCAAGTTTCGTGTTGGCTCTCCTTTCTGTTCTGACTGTGCTGACGTGATCTTCAAATGCATCAGTCATGATTCGTTTCAACAATATGTTGAAAAATGTGGGAGACGGAAGGCAACCCGGACGAACTCCAACTAAAGTTTGAAAAGCACCCTGCGTGTGTACCACACTGGTCTCTCTGGAGTACCGCGGACACTGGACGTGGACGCTAACTGCCGATCTGGTAAGAAGAATCCAAGCCACTGAAATGAGGTGCTTCTGTAAGATATGGGCGTCAAATATATCACAAATGAACAAGTGCGTGAAAACCAGCACGCAGGACATCGGACCATGTAAAAATCTACTAACACCAGTTAAAAAAGAATGCTTTGTCAGTATGGCCTTGCTGATCAATCCTTCAGGGAACCATTACAGATGCGAAGACAGAAAAAAAAGAACAACGATA
>JADBJO010000265.1:422500-432500 GCA_016801955.1 Conus betulinus | reverse complement strand
GCTGTCTTATGCGGCTGGCGACGAGGTTACTTCCTGTCGTGTGATGGGCGATCGGCTCAGCGTCAGTGGTGCCTGTGGGTAGATATACGTAGTTCTCTTTTCTTTGTCGTGTCACCTCCGTCATTTGCTATCACCTTTCACCACCACTACCACCACCTACCGCTCCTACCGCCGCTTTCTTTCTTTCCTTCCCCCCTCCCTCCCCCCCCCTCCCCCCTTCCCCCCACCCCTCCATTTCTCTGCTGCCCCCCTCGCTACGGATCTATTACTTGGATTTCTTTTTGTATTTCGAAATAGGAGCAGGATATTTCAAATGGCTTGGCCGATTCTCTCTCTCTCTCTCTCTCTCTCTCTCTCTCTCTCTCTCTCTCATCATGTTTGGATACTTATGGCTTTCTTTTTTTGTTTGGTAAAATGGTGGAGAGAATTATGAAAAACTGTTTTTTATGTGAACAAACAACGCATGATTGACTGTTATAGACAAAATTGGGATAGTGAAAAACTTAATTGTGACAGATATTCAACATATCGTTCCTTCAAATCCTTATGCAGCCTGAGAAATATTTAACTGATATTACAGTTCTTAAATTTCGCAAAGTGTTCGTGAGATTACGACTGGTGTTTGTGACTGGAATGTCCATCAAAGATATTCACTGAATTCCAAAAACTGTCCATTTTGTCATCAAATCGGGGACGAAATACATTTTTGTGATTGTTTATCCATCCTATAAAGATTTGAGAGATAAATACATTCTGCCTCATACTAGAAATGTTCGGCAAGCGTCACTGCTTCTTTCACTGCAAAATGCAAAGAGAATTGTAACTCGTTCTGTAGCTATGTTCATTTTTAAAGCACTAAAACGAACAGAGGAACTGTTACTAGTTAACACACAAATGCCAGAGCAATTTCAGCAGTAACATTTGCTATGTGTGTGTGTGTGTGTGTGTGTGTGTGTGTGTGTGTGTGTGTGTGTGTTTCCTTCCTTCTGCTCTCTTCTCTCTCTCTCTCCCCCCCCTCTCTCTCTCTCTCTCTTTCTGTCATTTTGTTTCACAGGCCAGTCAACACAGAAAAAGAAGAAAGACTATGAATATAGCCATTTTATTGTCTGGTTAATAACAAGTGGAATGTGAAAGCAAAAAGACGGCCCCAATATTATTCTGCAGTAAGGGGAGTGGCAATCAGTAAATCTTTACGAACACCACGTGTCCTTTGCATCACCCTCTAATGACGTCAACAAAACGCTATGAATCATTGTCAAGCAAGACAATTAAGTTTTGAGGACATCCTTTTGTGCTTATTGTCTCTGTTGTGGTTAGTGTAATTGTCGCTGTAAATACGTATGTATGTGTAATATATATATATATATATATATATATATATATATATATATATATATATATATATATATATATATATATATATCATATGCACGCACACGATCACACACACACACACACGCGCGCGCGCACGCGGGGCAACATGATAGGGCACACTAAATATAGTTATATGATGTGATTAGCTTACTCGAAATCGAGTTGAAATTACATTGACTTGTTTCCATTTCTGTATTGTTATACATAATATATTGCCGATCTGTGCAAACCTCTTGGTTTGATTTACTTCTGTCCTTCGCACGCGGGCGCGCGCGCGCGCGCGCGCGCGCGCGCGCGCGTGTGTGTGTGTGTGTGTGTGTGTGTGTGTGTGTGTGTGTGTGTGTGTGTTTCATTTCATCTGGTATGTCCATTCTGTTATTTACATTTTTTTTTTTTTTACATTTCTTGCTTCCGTTTCCTATTCTATTTCCCTGCCCATATCTCTTTAGAAAGTCTAGCCTATTCTATAGGAATAAGGGAAATAGTTTTTGTGTGTTTATGTAATTGATTTTGTGGGAAGAGGTTTCTTATAACAAACCGTATGGATTGAGCAAACTGAATCACCGAGCTTCAATTTGTAACGATTTGTATTTTTTTTTCTTTAGTTGGAATGGCTGACAGTTGTTCATATTCTTCTTTTCCGTGTATATGTGTTTTTATTGTTTTTTTGTTGGTCCTTGTTTTCATTTCTTCTGTCCTGAGTTTCATTATAGTTCTGCTTTTTCACTTGTATAATGATAAATAAAAACTTGAAAAGAAAATAAATGCGAGTCCAAAAAATCAGGAATTTCAGTTGTATCTTTTATTGTGAGAGGCTGTATAGTAATTAAAAGGAGAGATGTATTTCATGATTTGAAGCTGTCTACAGAACACACATTTTGAAGGGAAAAATGAACAAATTTACAATCTGACTTGGTTTGCCTCGAGCATTTTTCCTAATCCAGCAATTAAAAATATATATATATATTTTTGTATTCAAAACAACAAGATTTAACAAAAGCGTGGAAACAGTCTCTTGGAATTCTTAGAAATGCAAAAAAAGACTTCTTTTCGTAAATTTGTTCAGACTAAACAGGGATGACCCAAAATTTGTTTTTGGTCTTAAATTATGTGAAAGACTCGGGTATCAGCAGGGTAGTAATAAGGAAGATTCTAATTTAGTGCTTGCCCCACCGACGGATTATTATAAACATAAAAAAACATGTTAACAATCCGGACAGACGGAGGTGGTAGAACGAACTGAATAACAATATCTGGAGCGATTTATACGAAGACTGTCGAAGGTATATTTGAGCAAGAAATAATCTTTTTCAGCAATTAAGACTAGATTTCATTCTAAACTTGGACTATGTAGCACTCTTTTTATTCTTAAGGCATAGATATTAAATGCGGGTGCAGGACAAACCTTTTTATGACTATTTTACAGTTACAGTTTGGAAAAGAATTGAGTGTCTTCTATTTGGGGGGAAATCAAACTCTCCATCGTTAAAGTAAAAGGCCTTTGTAAACAAACTTACTGAAGCGACTGAAAAAATGTCACGTAAGATAATGCGGTAAGCCCACATACATACCGAAGAAACAGTAAACAATTCCGCTGTCCGAACCGCAGCTTGCAATTCTGGATCATTTGTGTTTATATGCTTTTCTATTTATGAAAACAAGACGAAACAATGAAGAGGAAAAAATGGACGAAGAGGAGTTTACATTGCAGAAAATATACCAGCTTGAAATAGTTCTCTTTTTTAAATCAGGAAAATGTTAACATTATAGAGAACAATAAAGAAAATTTGAAAGTTGTACGAGAACAAAGAATCGATTGGGTGGAGAGCCAGATGGATAACTGAAGGAGAAAAGTGCGTGTCTGTACTTTGTAAAAACGCCATTTTTAAAGGTAAAAATGTGACCAGACTAATTGATAGCCATGGCCATTTTCTAAACGACAAGAAAGAGATCTGGAATGACATCCATGGCCTTTATGATTATTCACGCAGAAATTTTTAGTTGATGGCTGTGATGTAGTCGGGGTTGTTCAAACACTTCAAAATTAGAAACTGACGAACCAAATTAATAAGACGGTACATTTACATTTGGAAAGGCAAGTTTAGAATGAAAGAACATGAAGTACAACAAAAGTCCGGGCACTAATGGTATTGCAACCTTTTTGTTTGTTTCTTTTTGTTTCTTTCACGCAGAATAGGTATTTTGGTTGACAGAGCTTTAAATGCCAGATTCCGATAGGGTGAGCTTTCTTGGACTGAAAAGTAGGGAGTGATCACATCCATACCAAAACAAGATAAATCAAGACAATACGAGAAGAACTGGAGGCCAATTTGTTTTTTCAAATGTTATGTGTGTATAAAAAAGATCATCGAGCACAACAAAAGAGGGGAAAATAGCAAACTTTAAAAGATGTTACCTAGTCTCATATATGAAGATCAGTCTTTTAATCAAAAGCAAATACATACGGGACAGTGTAAGGATCGCATATGATAAAACTGCTTGATCAAGAGATTAAAAAGAATACTTGTGTGTGTGTGTGTTTGTGTGTGTGTGTGTGTGTGTGTGTGTGTGTGTGTGTGTGTGTGTGTGTGTGTGTGTAACACTGACGTTGAGAAGGCATTCGGTTCAGTTTGGTGGGATTTTATATTTTTCAGTACTGAAAGTATTTGGTCTTCAAGAGGGCATCACGAATGCATAGAACCGTTTCGTAGGAATATCAAATCTTGTATCTTTGTTGATAGTCAAGCCTGCAAATGGTTTAACACAGAACAGGGATCCAGACAAGATAATCCAGTATCACCATACTCATTTATGAAATAGGTGGAAATCAAAGCATTAATGACACGCGAAAAGGTAGACATCTTTAGAATAATCATCAACACTTTTGAACACAAATTTTCGCATCGCGCAGATGATACAGAATTCCTTTTTAACAGGTAATAAATGACATTTGAAAAATGTTTGGTCATATATAAGTTTTAACATAAATATTTGGAAAACTAAAGCAGTTTGGTTGGGGAACTGCAAACACTTAGCATTCTAGTCTATGAACCACATTGGTATGTTATGAAGCCTGCATAATTAGAAATGCCTGAAATTTGATTCACTAATGATTTACCAGAATGTTCAAATATGAACTTTTCAGAAAAATCAGCAAATGTAAAACAATTATTAATAATTTCCATGGTAAGACAACCTACACCTTTTGAACGGATGGCGATTTTCAATAATTCCTTATATCAAAATTAATCCGGTCATGGCTTTAACTACCCGATACACATTTTCTTTTTACATTTTACAAAGTCACTTTAATTGATTTTTGATGAAATACAGACCAGATAACATAAATAGAAAAAAACACACCAAGTGAAAGTACCAGAAACGGTACATGGTCTTAGACTACCGGAGCTGAAAATGTTTGCTTCTTCATTAGAATTCACTTGGAAGCGAAGAATTTAACTACTGCATCAGAGGTGGAAAATCACAATATTCAATTTTCCATTTCTCAACGTCATTGAAAAATAAGGAGCAGAAATGGACCTACTTTCTACGTTTTCTGAACCAAATACACTGCAGATATGATATAAAGAGCACTGGTAATTTTTGTTCTAGGCATTGAACTGCAAGAAGAATTCTGGCAAAATTTGAGAAACCAGAGTTTCTATTATCCAGAATACAGATCGGAAAAGGATGTGTTTTCTAAAAAGCATGGATCAACAAAGGAACCCTTTACATAGCGCATTTTTGCTTCAAAATGATCGGTTTGTTTTCCATGAACAGCTGAAATAAATCTATAACGGGGACATAGATTTCGTCACATTTTGTAATCGTAAAGCAACAATAAATGACCGCATACGAAAAACGAAGATCACTGTCGAAAGTGATGAAAATTTCAATATGCATGTATGTTTCTGAAAGTTGGTCACTAATGTGTCAAAACTGTAATGTGACATACTTGAAAAGAATCGCATTTGGACAAAATGCTGTACCAAATGGGATACAAAACAGAAGTAAAAATAATCGAACAAACCTTTTTTCTCATTGAACAAAACTTTTGACCTGAGAATAAGCTTGTTCTAATCAACAATAATACACAAGTGCCTCGGGACTAATGTTGCACTGAAAGAGATGCAATGCTGAACGGTGATCGCTGTGCTTTCTGACACCTTGAAGGGTGTCATTTACCTGACTGTTTTGGCCCTGTGCGGACATCCAACTTTTTTTTTAAATTGTTGTAATGTTAATAAGAAGATTGCTTGCTTTGCAATTGTTCATGTGTGTGTGTGTGTGTGTGTGTGTGTGTGTGTGTGTGTGTGTGTGTGTGTGTGTTGCTTTTATCTTTTTGTTTGTTTGTTTGTTTTTTTAGCTATCTCTATGTCAACGTTAACCAAAGAACTACAGTTCATATACAAGTTCTCATTTTACCTTTGAATATGTTTCATATCTGTCGAGACCTTTTTTTTCAGTTCTTTCTGTCTTTCTTTTTTTTCCTTTCTTTCTTTCTTTTCCCCCCGTACTCTGTTATAGCTTGCTACTCTCGAAAAGTCCTTTTCCAGGGCAAGGACCGGATCAAAAAGAGGCATGCGCTTGCTTTCTGTTTTTGTTACCCTAGAAAATGAAGATCATGATCATCATGATCATGATGATGATGATGATCATCATCAACATTTCTCTCTCTCTCTCTCTCTCTCTCTCTCTCTCTCTCTCTCTCTCTCTCTCTCTCTCTCTCTCTCTCTCTCTCTCCACCGTGGAATACAAATTTTTGTCATAATTACGACTGATTAGTTATTGTTTTCCCTAACTTTGTAGTGTATTGTGTATTTTACTGTGCCTTATCATCGCATAAAGTTTTTTTTTTTTTTCTTTTGAGGAAAAAATTAAAGAAGAAGAAGCCGATTCCTGGCCTTGTTTAAAAACAAAATCAAAAATAAAAAGGCAGTCAGTCCGCAGAATCTGTGCCCCCCATACTGACTGTGTGTCAGACAACCTTAGTGACAGTGAGAATCTGTGTCCCCCACACTGACTGTGTCTTAGCCTTAGTTACAGTGAGAATCTGTGTCCCCCACACACTGACTGTGTCTCAGACAGCCTTAGTTACAGTGAGAATCTGTGTCCCCCACACTGACTGTGTCTCAGACAGCCTTAGTTACAGTGAGAATCTGTGTCCCCCATACTGACTGTGTCTCAGACGGCCTTCGTTACAGTGAGAATCTGTGTCCCCCATACTGACTGTGTCTCAGACAGCCTTAGTTACAGTGAGAATCTGTGTCCCCCATACTGACTGTGTCTCAGACGGCCTTAGTTACAGTGAGAATCTGTGTCCCCCATACTGACTGTGTCTCAGACAGCCTTAGTTACAGTGAGAATCTGTGTCCCCCACACTGACTGTGTCTCAGACAGCCTTAGTTACAGTGAGAATCTGTGTCCCCCACACTGACTGTGTCTCAGACAGCCTTAGTTACAGTGAGAATCTGTGTCCCCCACACTGACTGTGTCTCAGACAGCCTTAGTTACAGTGAGAATCTGTGTCCCCCATACTGACTGTGTCTCAGACAGCCTTAGTTACAGTGAGAATCTGTGTCCCCCACACTGACTGTGTCTCAGACAGCCTTAGTTACAGTGAGAATCTGTGTCCCCCATACTGACTGTGTCTCAGACGGCCTTCGTTACAGTGAGAATCTGTGTCCCCCATACTGACTGTGTCTCAGACAGCCTTAGTTACAGTGAGAATCTGTGTCCCCCATACTGACTGTGTCTCAGACGGCCTTAGTTACAGTGAGAATCTGTGTCCCCCCATACTGACTGTGTCTCAGACAGCCTTAGTTACAGTGAGAATCTGTGTCCCCCACACTGACTGTGTCTCAGACAGCCTTAGTTACAGTGAGAATCTGTGTCCCCCACACTGACTGTGTCTCAGACAGCCTTAGTTACAGTGAGAATCTGTGTCCCCCACACTGACTGTGTCTCAGACAGCCTTAGTTACAGTGAGAATCTGTGTCCCCCCCATACTGACTGTGTCTCAGACAGCCTTAGTTACAGTGAGAATCTGTGTCCCCCACACTGACTGTGTCTCAGACAGCCTTAGTTACAGTGAGCTGCAGTAGTGATGGCTGCAGTTCGGCATAATCATGTTATGCGTCTCTCTCTCTCTCTCTCTCTCTCTCTCTCTCTCTCTCTCTCTCTCGTCTCTCTCTCTCTCTCTCTCTCTCTCTCTCTCTCTCTCTGTTCTTCCGTTTAATTTTTTGTTCACCCACATGCTTTTCCTTATTTTTTGTTGTTTGCTTGTTTGTTCGTTTTTTTTTTTTTCGGGGGGAGGGGGGGGGGGGGGGGGGGGGGGGGGGGGGGGGGGGGGGGGTTACTTTTTTGCCCTCTTTGCTCCGCCATGTCATGTATGAGCATTGTTTTTGTTTGTTTGTTTGTTTTGCCCCTTTTCAGGTCTGTGTGCTGGAACAATACAAAATCAAAACAAATTTCCTCTCTTTACAAACATCGACGACTAATAACTAAAGTAGCCTTCATCTTCACTCAAGAAAGATAAACAAAAGCAGCATCCTTTGTACTGTCAGACAAAGAGAACGAGTTAGGGAGTTTTTTGAATTTCAGAATTTCATTATTTCTCTCGTTATGACTGACAAAAACGTAATTATCATCCAGACTTATTACTGTTATTTCTTTCTTCCCTGAAAATGAAGACTGTTAATGTAGCTGTATGAAAGCCAGATTATATTGTTTTTCATATTTCTTTATCTACTTATTGGTAATCTGTCTGTTTATCTATTTATTTCTTTAAATCTATTTATTTGTTTATTTAGATGTTTATTTATTCATTTCATTCATTCATTGTCAATGTGTTTATTTTATTCATTTACTTATTTGATTTATTTCTTTATTGTTTACAGTTTTTGCTGTTGCATTTCTGAGATTTTGCTTGTTGTAGTTTCATTCTTCATTCTACGTGCAGTGCTATTTCTATTTCCATTATTATCATTATTCCATAATCGTCTGCAGTCTATTATTCTGTATCATGATCTATTTAAGTTACGTTCCTAAAGATCTGACGTGTTGTGCTCATCTTTCACTGTGATGTTTTCTGAATTAAAAGAAAAGTTGGTTTAAATCAGTAATGATTTGAACACAATTTATTTTCTTTTTTTATCACGCTGTGAAGACAGCCGATATGAGTTTTGGGGTTTAAAAAAAAAACGAAAAAAAAACAGTTCTTTGACCTAGGAAGCCGCGTGAGCAATGAAAACAATTATGGACCATCATTTTCGGCTTTGTGCATTCTGCACCGACGCCAAGCAGCCTCTAAAAAAGAACCTTCGGTCCACACACAATGATACCAATGATACCAGAGCTTCTTCTTCTTCTTCTTCTTCTTCTATGAGAGAAGTCACTGGGGCCCCACAATGAGTAGCAGTTCGCCACTTTTATTTCCGCCAGTTCTGTTGGTAATGTGCCAATACTTTGGTCTCTGCAATTGTTCTTCCCGTCTATTCAGCAATCTTGTCAGCCTAACGGTGTGTGTGTGTGTGTGTGTGTGTGTGTGTGTGTGTGTGTGTGTGTGTTTCTTGTTGTTGCTGTTGTTGTTTTTGTTTTTCTCGTTTTCCTTCCGACTCCGTCCTTCATTTGTTCCCTGAGGGATTGTTTTAGTGAAGCCAGTGGATCTTGGTACATAGTCCTACCAAGGTAGTTTTCTCTGTTCTTAACTGGTGTCGTTGATCTTTATACGGTCCGATGCGCTTCTTGATGGCTTGATGCAGTTGTTAGTGATATGATCAGTATATTTTGATGTTAATGTTCAGCATCTTGTGGATGTATGTAAACGAGGGTTAAGGGCTTTCAAGAGGTAAAATGCAGGTGGATCTTTCCATCAATCAGAGCACATTACAATATTTGATGCAGGGGGACCAAAAAAAAAAAAAAAAAAAAGATGGCTGAACATAATTCGGAAAGATATCCTTTTCGACGTCTAGTCCTTAAAGATGTCATCTTTCTGGTTTCTACGGAAGATGAAGAAGTAAATTTTACATGGAAAGAAGTTGAATTAGGAACCGGATTGTACAAACTTCGTTATATTTATTAATTTTTGATATATATGTCGGGCTGCGTGATTCGTCGATTTCTGTAAACTTTTGTGTGATTAGTTGGAAGAGCCAGCGGCATTGATGTTATTGTTTTAAGAGACATATGATTTCATGACCGTTTTACAAGTCCGAAAAATAAGAACACGAGTAATCATTAAGCAACAACATCAGTGATAATTCCCGAATTTTGTTTGTTTGTTATTTTGTTTATTTGTTTGTGTTTGTTTTATTTGTTTAACAACAATTTAGTGTAATGCGCATTATTGTGCATGCTGTCCAATTTTTCATTAGAATTTGTGTACGACGCATTTTACCCCCGTGTATTTCATCCTACTTTCTAATACATACCCGTTTTTACAAGTCTGTTGTAAAGTCCCGTTTGACAGGGAGAGAACAGTTGTTTTCGAAATGAAAAAAAAAAAACACACAAACAAACAGCAACAATAAAATTGTGTGAACACACCAGATTCATCCAAACTGCAAACGTTCGTTTGTGTTTTTCTGTTCACAGTTAACTCCGTTTCAGAATAAATTCAACT
>JADBJO010000265.1:415000-420000 GCA_016801955.1 Conus betulinus | reverse complement strand
GGAGGGGAGGGGAGGAAAAGAGCGTACTGAGCAGACTTTGTTTTTCATTCCATGCTTATTTGCCATGTCGTGGTAACGTTATGCATCACTGTTCAATTATCCACCGCAGATTTTCGGGAGCATTTTCTCATGAGACAACGGTTATATAATTTCTTGTTGTCCTATCTTTTTTCGATCGATCGATTTGATTTTGTTTCACTTAGTAATTTAGGTCTTATAGCATACCCATCAGTGATAAAAGATCGACATGGCTGCAAGTTCTCTTTAGAGGACCATCAGTGTGTGTGTGTGTGTGTGTGTGTGTGTGTGTGTGTGTGTGTGCGCGCGTGCGCGTACGTGCGTGCGCGCGCGCGTGAGAGAGAGAGAGAGAGAGAGAGAGAGAGAGAGAGAGAGAGAGAGTAAACTTCCCCTTCCCCACCCACCCCCTCCTGCCACCCCCAAACTTCCCCCCCCTCCATCCCCCCCCCCCCCCCCCCCCCCCCCCCCCGATGACTCCTTCTCCCCCTTTTCTTCCCGCCCTACTCTCTGCCTCCCAGTCTGGCACGGCTTCTAAGCGCCAGACACAAACCCGGCCTTTCATAATGGTTCTGATTTACAGCCCCACCCGGCTTCGGCCACTGGCGGTCATTATGGCATGCTAATGAGCGCCACGCCGTGACAGGCGTAATTAAAGGATTATAACAAGACAATCACCCCCACTTCCACCAACCCCCATCCCTCCTCAAACTCCCTTCCCGCTTCGTCGCCCAAGCGAACCAGACCTTGAGATCTGGGGTGGGGTGGGGGGACGGAGAGGGGGGGGGGGGTGGGTGGGCAGGGGGAGGGGGGGGGGGGTTGTAATGGCACGGGGGTGGGGGAGGGGAGGGTAGGTAGGAAGGGGGAGGATGCGGATCACCTATTCCAGAGGGACAATCTCTGTGTGTGGATGGATGATGCGGGGTATTGGTCTAAACTTGCCTTTCGCTTCTTCTAGCCGTCTGTTCTTCTTGACGGAGGAAGGGGAGGGGGAAGGGGGGGGGGGGAAGGGGGGGAAGGGGGGGGAAAAGGAGCGTGGGAGTAGGGGGGGGGGGGTTGGGCGCAGGAGATGGTTTAGAGGTAGAGGGAGAATGGCGGTTTGGGGTCAGGGTTCGAAAACGACCGAACGGGAAGGGGGTGGGGGTGGAAGCGGGGATTACTTCGAGGACCTGACGTTGCCCTGGTCAGTTGAAGTGGACACTTGACTTGACTCTCTCTCTCTCTCTCTCTCTCTCTCTCTCTCTCTCTCTCTCTCTCTCTCTCTCTCTCTCTCTCTTCTCTCTTCTTCTTCTTCTTCTTCTTCTGTTGTAAAGCACTAGAGTGGTGGGCACTCGATGACACGTGTGTGAGTCATCACATCGTCATTCCCTGGACATGTATGCCCATGATTCCGCGTCACTCTCGAGGTTAAAGGATAGTGGCGTCGGAATCGGGAAGAGAGTGAGTGGCGAAAACGGGGGGGGGGGGGGGGGAGGGGGGGGAGGGGGAAGCGGCACCACCCTTCGTATGAAAATATTGGAAAGGGGGGGGGGGAGGGGACGGACCATCTTCTAGGGTAGCAGACTATCTAAACCCCCCTCTCCCCCCTCCCTCCTCCCCCCCTTCCTCCCTTCCATACGAATTTGAAGGATAATGCCCCATGTAAAAGTTCAAAAGATGGGAGACACCTCCAACTATCTTCCCCCTCCTCCCCCAACACCCAGTCTCTCTCTCCAACTTTTACCTAGATTTGGGCACAAATACATTTTCATAAAAATGTGGAAATGAGTCCCCTACCCCCACCCCTTTCCCAGTTTCTACAATTATTTAGAGACACACCATCCACACCCAATTTCATCAAAAAATTGGAAATGGGTCTCCCCCCGCCCCCTCCCTCTCCACCCCTGCCGCTTCTCTCCTCCCCCCACCCTACCCCTACACTCCGGCTGTTATGAACATAACATCTGGAAGATTCCAGATGATTTTTGTTCATGCTGTCTCTCCCTCTCCCACCGATGCGAGACATTTTCCGATGCCACTGAATGATATCATGACATCTGACATCAGGCATACCAAGTCATTAAAAAATAGACCCCACCACACAATGTACACTAACGATTTATTTGATAGTTATAATAATGTTCACTCTTTGCTCCAAAAATGCACAAGACGGAACTGACCCCCAAACATGTTATCATATAGGCTACTGTAGATGACATCCCTGTACGCGTATCTCGTGTCGTCTACAGGCGTGAAAATAAATTTCTTTTTTTCTTTCTTTCTGCGTACGCAGGCTGATACTCCTGCGGACACTGTCTGTATGGACAGGCAGTGGAGTTTTGTGTGTATGACCGTTTTTTATCCCGCCATTAAGGCAGCCATACTCCATCCTCGGGGAAGGTGCATGCTATGTGTAACGTGTCATCCATACCAACGGGCCAACTGGCCTTTTCTTCCGAAAGTTGGTGATGGGATTTTACGTGTGTGCAACATGTTGTGCGTGCGTTCACACACGGAACCTCGGTTTATAGTCTCATTCGAAGGACTGTACGGGGAATGCAATCAGAACCAATATTAACTCCGAGGGAAAAAATCCCCCTGTACCGAAATTCGAACCCGCAACCCCAGGATTACGAGTCCGGCGCTCTACCAACTGAGCTATTCCGGCCCCCGTGGAAATAAATGAACTTCCAGACCTGCTCAGGCCAGTTCATTTTCTTTACTCTCTCGGCACACAAAGATTCTGTACTCTGCGATTCCATTCTCCTCTGTATTTCCACAGAACGACTCTAAATGACTCAAGCAGCTTGCGACCTGTGACTCTCGTGACAGAAACGATTCAGTGCGTGTAGGGACTAAATACTAGATGAAAACCCACCACAATCACAATGCGCTTCATTCAAATGGTTAGAATGTGCTAATGATATGCCGATGGCTACCGTCCGAATTCTACTACGGACACTTTATTACTGAATTAGTTTTTCTTGCTTGAATCCTATTTACAGAATGAACACTGCTACCCAGTAAAGGTTCTCATGGACAAACAGATAGCTGTTTGATGAAAGCTTCCCTCCCTTTTAAATCTTCACACACACCCTTAAATCATCACACACACACACACACACACACACACACACACACACACACACACACACACACCATATATATACACACACACACACACACACACACACACACACACACACGCGCGCGCGCGCGCGCGCGCACACACACACACACACACACACACACACACACACACACACACACACACACACACACACACACACACACACACACACACACACACATCAGGTGTGTACTTGACCCACAACAATGAGCAATTCCTCCTTTCTTTCCGTCAGTCCCACTACACATGTCTTTGGCTGGAAGATTTGCAGGATATACATTAATAATCGTGAATATTCTTAATTTGTTTCGTCTTACATTATTGTTTCTTGCACATACTTTTAGCATTATGGACAAGAACAAAAACAAGAAGACATTTTATTGCCATATGGCAACCAGAGGCTTTGCGGGGAACAGATGATCAGGTTAAGACAATCAATTAAACTCATTCCAACATCCTCACACCTTGCATACTCACGGTTCGGAAGCGCAGAAGAGTAGGACTAATTTCACTGAGTAGGTCGTCGAGATTAAGCCACCTATTAGCAGAACTTTCGGAAGATCAAGTCTGACAGTGTAGATTTAGCTGGAACACGCGATCATAGACTTCCTTAGAACATATACTGTGTAAGGCATGATATATATTTTGTGAGAACAGACATTGTGGTAGACCTACTATGATTTTTTTTTTTTTTTTTTTTTTTTTTTTTTTTTTTTTTTTTTTGGGGGGGGGGGGGGGGGGGGGGGGGGCAATGTAGCACAAAGTCTGCTACCATAGATTTTGTCAGAATAGATATTATGCAGGACCTACTCCAATAGATTTTGTTGGGGCAGGTATTCTGCAATGCCAACTCTAATAGATCTTGTGGGAACATATTTCATAACTCAGGCATTGTGGAAGACTTACTATCACAAACTGTATAGTAACAGATACTGTGCAAGGTTTACGGTCACAAATTTTGTGGAAACAAACATTTTTCAAGATCTGCTATCACAGCTTTGTGTGGAAACAGGTGTTGTGCAAATTCTATCATAGATTTTATGGGAACAGATATGATGCGAAAACTTAGCATCACAGACTTTATGGTGTGAAAGTGCTACTATTATAGATGTAGGAACAAATATTGAGCAGGGTTACTATCATTAACGTTGTAGAAATAGGTTTTGTGCAAGTGTTATGGTCATAAATGTCGTAGGGATAGGTATTGTGCAAGGCCTATTATCACAGATTTTGTGGGAACAGAGACATTGTGCAGAGCTTAGTAACATAGATATTGTGGGAACAGGTATTGCACAAGGCTTACTATCATCATACATGTTGTTAGAACAAATGTAGGTACGGCCTGCTATTGTAGCTGTTGTGGAAACAGAGATTGTGCACGATTTCCATCACACACATTGGTAGAACAAATATTGTACAAGGTCTTGTATCATAGATTTTGTTGGAACAGATTTTTTTCCTTCTATCATAAATGTTGTGAAAACAGATTTTTCGCAAGGCCCACAATCATAGATGTTGTGAGAACAAAAATATTGTGCAAGGTACGCTACAGGATAGATTTGTACAGGAACAATATCACAAACTTTGAAGGATCACATATTTGAAGGACAGATTTCGTGGTTTTGTGGGGAAAATAGTGTGTAAGGCCTTCTATCATAGGTACTGCGGGAACCAGTGCTGTGCAACACTTTCCCATACATTGAGTGAGAACAGTGAGCTACTATCATAGATTTTGCGGGAACAGATAATCTGCAAAACCTAGTATCATCAAGTTTGTTGCGAGAGATCTTGTGCAAGACCTTTTGTCATAGATTTGGTGGGAAACCATATTGTGCGACGCTTACTACCACAGATTTTGTGGGAACAAAAATATTAC
>JADBJO010000265.1:382500-395000 GCA_016801955.1 Conus betulinus | reverse complement strand
AATGCTCAAGAAGGGAACAAAGAGAAACAGGACTGGGAAAAGAGGACCAGTAATTGAATAAAGAGAAGAGAGTGGAATAGTGTATGTGTGTGTGTGTGTGTGTGTATTCAAATTACAGAATTTGTTTTCCGCATCTGTTTATTTTATCTGTGTATCTATCAACTCTCTCTCTCTCGATATATATATATATATATATATATATATATATATATATATATATATATATATATATATATATATATATATATATATATATATATATATATATATATATATATATATATATATATATACATATATATATATATATATATATATATATATATATATATATATATATATATATATATTCATTTACTCATGTATGATTCCATTTATTTATTCCTTTATTTTCATGTATTCATTTAAATATTCATTTATTCATTCACGTATTCATCTTCACCGCAAAAATATTCTTCTAGCTATTTTGGCTCAGTATGTGTGTGTGTGTGTGTGTGTGTGTGTGTGTGTGTGTGTGTGTGTGTGTGTGTGTGTAATGTACAGATATGCAATTAAATCACATCAAACATAATTATCTGAAGTCTGGCATTTGTTGCAGATATCATTTCAACTGAAACCCTTAATACAGTGAATGTTTCGGGAACTCGTTACTATCTGCTGGCTGTTGAATGTTGCCAGTGTCTTTGGGGACAGGAATTGATCAGCTTGAACTTTAACACGTGTCCTGTTAGCGTGAAGCTCTTAAATAATAGTCATCATCAGGCCGAATTCTGTACTGTGAAGTCATACTGATCAGCTTTTCATCCATCTACTCACAGTCCATGCAAAAGTCGTATCACAAACTCTGCGTCCTTTTTTTCTGTTCCTTAACTTTCCCTTACAATGTAACATGCCCGTGTGTGTGTGTGTGTGTGTGTGTGTGTGTGTGTGTGTGTGTGTGTGTGTGTGTGTTTCTCTCTGTGTCTGTCTGTCTGTCTGTCTGTCTGTCTGTCTGTCTGTCTCTCTCTCTCTCTCTCTCTCTCTCTCTCTCTCTCTCTCTCTCTCTCTCTCTTTTTTACATTTGCGAACACGAAATGTTTGCAAAAATATTCGCATAAACTTTCAATTAAAAAAAACGACCCCCACCCCCCTCCCCCCTTCTATTACGGGAACAAAACATAACAGTTCATTTAACATTAAGATGAAGATAGTTCTACAGGGGACATTGGTTTCTTTCAGTCAATAGTGCTTACCAATGTACAATATTGTTCACATTGCATGCAGTTTTCAGACATTCTCCTCTGAATGCAGAAGAATAACGGTGAAGTGTATACTAAAGAACTGGATATATCTTAAGTTTCCTGATTGTTCAATCGTTTTTGTGTAAAGACCTGATATTGAAAAAACAGAAAATCGCGAGTTTGCAACTTTTTGTTTTACAGGTCGGGGGGGGGGGGGGGGGGGGGGGGGGGGTTTGTTTGTGTATTTGTTTCTTTCTCTTTAAGACATCTGGAACCAATTTTAATGCAGATTTTGCTTTCTTCTAAAATTTACTCAATAAATGGCAGAATATCTTAAAAACGACAAATTTGTCGTTTGTCACAATATGCCAGATTATTAAATGAAAATAAACAAACAAACAAAAAAAAAACAACCATCTTACAAACGACAACAACAACAACGAAAAGCCTGATATATTTAAATCCTACATTAGAAGTTTGCAACAACAACAAAATTGACGTCTACTGAATTTTTTCTTCTAATACTTGCAACATTGATTAACTTTCTAATTTGTGTGTGTGTGTGTGTGTGTGAGTGTGTGTGTGTGTGTGTGTGTGTGTGTGTGTGTGTGTGTGTGTGTGTGTGTGTGTGTGTGATGACATAGAAGGTTCCGAAAAAACCTGTGAACACAGGGATACATTTCAGTTTGAGGATTTTATTCTTAGAACAATTAGATTGTAACGCCCATGCCCATCCTAATCTTTGTGTCTTGCACCGGGTCATGCTCCAGAGAAAAATCTACTTTACAGTCACGATGTCGCCTCGTTCCTTGGTAACCCAGACACGCGCCACACTTCCAGGTTACCTGATATCTCTGAAGAGTGGCCATGTCCCTCCTGCTTCTGGCACCAGCACTGAACGGGAGTGAGGTGGGAGAACTCGGGAGATGCGGCTGACACACCGTGCCTCCGCGGAACTTGTGGGGGCTGAGAATGTCATCCACCAGAAAGGACGTCGTCCGTTTGGACGTCTGTTCCTCCGCAGCCCATGCGAGATCTGCACCTCTGGAACGATCCTCTGAACGCCGACAGATACAAAGAACGTCTGTGGTGGTTCACCGCCTGCGCTTGCAGGTTCCCGGGATGATCATCAATACAACCATCCTGGGAGATCGTAGATGCTTCGGGTTTTGTTATCACTGATTCTCAAGTCTAAGACGGTGTCGTTTGTGTCTTTCTCTAGCAGGCCACTGTCGTCGTCGTCCGCTACGTCTGGTTTTCCCACAAGACCATCACTGTCGGTGTCTGGGGACGGCTGGCGAGGCATGACTGTGGGACCTGATGGCGTACTGGAACAGGGCTCTGGGGAAAGCGGATGCTGCGGAGGGGTCCTTGACCTGGGACTGAGCTGGTCGTGTTCTGTGTCAATCATACTAAAGCGCTTACTACCAGGAGCAACACTCCACAAAATTAGTCACATCGTAAGTGCACGCGGAGAGGTTTTCGTTAGATGAAAAAAAATCCACACTTCATCACCTTTGTTTCTAGCTGTTGACGGTTTTTTTTCTCTCTCTCTCTCTCTAATCACCAGCCTTCACAGATATTCACGACGATATTCCACATGTCTGTCATCAATACGCGTGGCAACAGTTCACATAACGCGTTCATTGAAATCTCACGATAGCAGTCCACACATCATGCCCTCATTGATTTCACGTTTGTCTCACCATCTGCGCACACGCCACCAAACATCTCGGGCAGTAGTCAGTGGGCTGCTTGCTGCTGCAGAATCCACCTTGTCCTGCTAGACTCAATAATCACCCAGAGAGAGAGGAGACACCGATCAGGCCCATGAGAGCTGACCCATCACGGGGGAGGGGGGAACCGCCACCAAGGGGAGGCAAATATCAGGGCTGAAGATTAGCCAGCAACACACACAGTGTGACTAACCTCCGGCCCCCGTCCCAAAGAAAAGAGAAGGAAAAAAAAAACCAGCCTGAAGAATGGGAGGCCGGGGAGGGGGGGGGGGGGGAGAGAAAAAAGAATCTGAAAGGAAGGGAGGGGAAGAGGGTTGGGAGGAGGGTGGGTGGGTAGGGGGAGAGAACAATCCGTCCTCTAGTTTTCCGACAAAGCCGAGCAGCGGCTGAAGCCAAGAGAAGGTGGTGGTGGTGGTGGTGATGGTGGTGGTGTGATGTTTGTCGTTGTGTGTCGCCCGTGTCTCGTCCCCACAGTGTGTGCGATGCGGAGCTGGTGGTGGTGGTGGTGGTGGTGGTAGCAGTGGTGGTGATGATGATCTTCGATTCGTGTGGGCCTCAAGTGACGGCGGTAGCGCCTTCTTCTTCTCCTTCTCCTTCTCCTCTTCCCTCCTTCTCGTCCTCCCTGTGCTTGGCGCTGTGTGGGTTCGGGGTGAAATGAGTTAAGCGCCGCCTGGGTCGCCGCCCTGTAATTGGTCGCCAATTGGGCTGATTGAGGCTGAGGGGGCGGATCAGGGCGCGAGGGTCGCACAGCAACAACTGCTGGTAGAGCGCGTGGTGAGTGGAGGGGAGGGCGTAGGGTGAAGGGTGAAAGAGAGAAATTGGGGTGGGGAGGGGGGAGGGGAGGGGGAGGAAAGAGAAGAGAGAGAGAGACGGAGAGAGAGAGAGAGATGGGAGACGGAGTGGAGGGTGGGGGGATGGGGGGGGGGGGGGGGGGGTATTGAACGCCTCAACCAGTAGTAATACTTTTTTTTCTTGACGTTTGGATCTCTCTCTCTCTCTCTCTCTCTCTCTCTCTCTCTCTCTCTCTCTCTCTCTCTCTCATCTCTCTCTCTCTCTCTCTCTGTGTGTGTGTGTGTGTGTGTGTGTGTGTGTGTGTGTGTGTGTGTGTGTGTGTGTGTGTGTGTGTGTGTGTGTGTGTGTGTGTGCATGTGTGTGTGTGTGTGCGCGCGCGTGTGTGTGAGATGAGTGAGAGAGAGAGAGAGAGACTGACAAACAGAGAGACGGACAGAGAGAGAGAGAGAGAGAGAGAGAGAGAGAGAGAGAGAGAGAGAGAGAGAGAGAGAGAGAGAGCGTGTGTGTGTCCCTCTCCTCGTCTCTCTGTCTCTCTCTCTCTCTCTCTCTCTCTCTCTCTCTCTCTCTCGTCTTGTACAAGACTATTTCGAAGCTAACATGTGTACAGTGATTACAAGAGCAAAACACGTCGGAATTTGCTCAACATAATGTGTACATGCTGCTGAATTGTTGACGAACGTATGTGATAAAGAGGAATAAAGCTGAGGTACAGTGAGTAAGGAGAGAGAGAGAAGACGTGGAGAAATAGCTGAGGGAATTGGGTCCAGACGGGATCGACAAACATACATATAGATTATTCGAATGGGTGAAGTCATGCATTCACAGTTGAGTTTTAAGAGGCACAAGGAAATAGTATGAAGCATACTGGTTGTTTGAGTGCACCGCTGGTTTTGCATTCACTCCTGTACAAAACTGTCACAATGAACAACTCTCTCTCTCTCTCTCTCTCTCTCTCTCTCTCTCTCTCTCTCTCTCTCTCTCTCTCTCTCTCTTTCGTTGAGTTCATCTGCCCGACTGTCTGCCTGTTCTCTCTCTCTCTCTCTCTCTCTCTCTCTCTCTCCTCTCTCTCTCTCTCTCTCTCTCTCTCTCCTCTCTCTCTCTCTCTCTCTCTCTCTCTCTCTCTCTCTCTCTCTCTCTCTCTCTCTCTCTCCATCCATCTATCCCTCCACCTCTCTCTCTCTCTTTCTTCTGTTTCTTTCTTTTTTTTTTCCTCCAGTGTGTAATCATGCTAGTGCTCCATCTTCTATGGTCTGTGGGAGTGTCTTTGTGGCCTCCATGATCATTGTTCACTCTCTACAGTCTGTGGAGAATCTTTGTAGCTTTCATTATCGTTATTCATTCTGTACAGTCTGCCGAGAATCTTTGTAGCTTCCATGATCGTCATTCATTCTCTCTGCAGTCTGTGTAGAATCTTTGTAGCTTCCATGATCGTCATTCGTTCTCTACAGTCAGTGGAGAATCTCTGCAGCTTCCATGATTGTCATTCGTTCTCTACAGTCAATGGAGAATTTTGGTAGCCTCCATGATCGCCATTCATTCTCCACAGGCTGTAAAGAATCTTTATAGCTTCCATGATCGTCATTCATTCACTACAGTCTGTGTATAATCTTTGTAGCTTCCATGATCGTCATTTGTTCTCTACAGTCTGTGTAGAATCTTTGCAGCTTCCATAATCGTCATTTTTCTCTACAGCCTGTGTAGAATCTTTGCAGCTTCCATGATCGTCATTTGTTCTCTACAGTCTGTGTTGAATCTTGGTAGCTTCCATGATCGTCATTTGTTTCTCTACAGTCTGTGTAGTATCTTTGCAGCTTCCATGATCGTCATTCGTTCTCTACAGTCAATGGAGAATTTTTGTAGCCTCCATGATCGCCATTTACTCTCTACAGGAAGAATCTTTGTTGCAGACATGATCGTCATTCACCTTCTACAGGTTGTGGAATATCTTTCTAACATCCAAGATTGTCATTCAGTTCTCCAAGCAGTACAGCACCTTGGTGGCTTCTACGATCGTCATTCATCTTCTACGCACCGTGCAATCTGTGGTTGACCTTTGAACCCTCATTGATATATCTTCCAGCTCTCACAGTCTGTGGATTACCTTTTTGATCGAACTCTATCTTCTACGATTCGTGGGTATCCTCTTTGTAGTCTCCGTGGTCGTCTTCCACCTTCTACAGACAGTAGGAGATCTTTGTAGCTCCTGTGACCGTCCACTGCCTAGCACAAGATGTAGGGGATATTCATAGCCTCCACAATCTTCCTCCACTTTGACAGGTTGTTATGGCATTTACGTTTTTCTTACCAAGAAACTCATCCTAGTATTCGTCTTTCCACTTATGTTTGCTGATGTGAAATATGAATGGAGCTGCCTACCATCTCAATTAGCATCAACAGTTCATTGGTTATGCCAGAGTTTTTCTCTCACAGAATGTGTGGTAAGGGGGACTTTGTGTGTGATTGAAAATATCATTGTAGACATCAAGACAAAAAAAAATTGAATGATGACATTCTTTGGAAAGTGTGATTTATCAACATTCCATAAAAGTATATTATGTTGGAGAAAAACGACAACTGACTCGAAATGTCCACAACATTTTGACTACAAATAAATCATTTATTTTATCAAAATATGTCCTAAAATAGACTTTGCTGCATTACCATGTAGGGATTTCACTGAACACTCTTCTTGGAGCTGTCACTTAATATGGTTCTGGAATTCTCCAGAGGAACTTTCAGTGAAAAAAATTGGAAATGTACATGTTACGTTTTTGACGTGATCTTTCATCTTTTACACACATAATCATCACTTTTATTTCATTATAATGTATGCAAAAAAACATGTTAAATGGAAAATGTAACTAAATCTGCTTGCTTTCGGAGATAGCTAAATGAAAGACACAAAATCGAACAATACACTGCAAACGTTGTTGATAATGTGTCCAAGTTTGCAATAGAATGGGATTTTTATGATTCAGTAGTATTCGGTTCGCAGTAAGTATGATAAACCACTGTTAATAGGATTTTCCCAACACAAAAATAAGTTTAAATGTGAAATTATCCGCCATGTCGCTGTTTGATAAATGAATGAGCCTCGTGTCTCTTGCCTATACAACCTGTTCGTGTTAATGTTTTTCTTTTTGTATTTGTTAATCTTGTCGCTAATGTTTTGAGATTATACTATACATTCATTGTTTTTGCTTTTCACGTATATGTACGATGAACTTCTGATAACAAGGACGCTCGGCTGTTGATGTCAACGAATTTCGTCACCTAAAACGCACGTACAGAAATACGAACTCTCAAAACTTTTATTTTATAAATTTCTATTGATTTCGTTCTGCTCAGTTTGCGTTTTATATTAAATTTGATACAGCTTAAGACGTGTCAGTCAGTTCTAAATTAATTCCTGATTCTCTGTTAGTGAAGGGTCGCTTCCGTTACCGACACTAAAATGCTTGAATTGGTAGTTGAACATTCTGCATCCAAACTTAAAAGAAAAAAATTACCAATCCGCCGAACGAAAACAACAACAACAAACAAGTTACACGACAAACACGACGCGTTTCAACATCTTTGGTCTTCTTCGAGCAAGACAACAACATTCAAGACGATGAAAAGGAAGAACGAACAATCACTTGTCTCCTCAAATTGGGCACAAAATGAAGGAAGAAGACCCAAAGAGGTCAAAACGCGTCGTGCTTGCCTTGTAATTTCTTTCTTTCGTTTGGCTGCATAGAATTTTTTTTTTTTTTTTTTTTTTTTTTTTTTTTGATAATGAAGTTTGTTTAAATTTCCACCTGCAGTTACCCCACTTTGAAACTAATTCTGTATCCAGTAACGACGTTGTTGGTTCCGTTACTGACACTAAGGCATCAGAATTGTGCAGTTAATCGGTCTGCATCCATTTATGATGTTAAAGTCCGTTATTGACTCTAACACCTCAGAATTGTGCAGTTAATAATCTGTGTCCATTAGCGACATTAGTTCCTGTTGTTGACACTAAGACGTCGGAATTGTGCAGTTCAATATTTTTGTATCCATTTGTGACGTTGGTTTCTGTTACCGAGACTGTGACGTCAGAATTTGTGCAAAGTAACCCTCGCTAACAACATCAACGTTCTTCCTTGGCCCACAGTGTCACCAGATCTCAACCCCATTGAGCACATATAGGGTGAGCTGGACAGACGAGCGCGAGTGCATGGTCCTGACAACGTCAACGAGCTGTTCACCGCCCCCCAGGAGGAATGGGACATCATGCCAGCAGTGGTGATCTGCAGTGTGATCCGCCCCATGCCAGCCAGGTGCCGGGCCATTGTTGCTGCAGGTGGTGGGCATGCCCCTTACTGAGTCCTCGCTGCCTGGAACGGTGTGTATTGGCGATGTGAACTGTACAGACACTGGAAATGAAACTGAAATTAATGACTTTTGAAACAAACTAAATTCTGTTGTAAAATGATTTCAATCGAATTTGTGTTAAATTAATGAAATTTGAAATTTTCTTCAACACAAGTATCTGTTTCTTTTTTCTTCTTCTTCTTCTTCTTTTTGAACTATCTATCTATCTATCTATCTATCTGTCTGTCTGTCTGTCCATATGTCTGTCTCTATATATCTAGCCACCTCTGTCTGTCTCTCTGTTTGTCTGTCTGCTTGACTATCTGCACGTCTCTCTGTATATTCATCCATCTGTAGATCCATATTCAGAATAAAACTAGGGATCTGCTGACAAACCGAGGAGTGTTTCTATGTCTGTTGCCACCACCGCCACCCCACTCACCTAATTTCTCTCTCTCTCTCTCTCTCTCTCTCTCTCTCTCTCTCTCTCTCTCTCTCCACCAACAAAAACGTTGCAGGCTGGCCGACTGAGGTTGCGGGTTCGAATCATATCAAAGACACAGTAGGAATTTGAAATCAGAAAACAAACAATCAACAGCAAGAAAAAAAAAAGAAAAAAAGAAAAAAGGAGAAAGAAAGAAAAACGTTTTCCACGAAGCTTCACCTTCCCGTTACTACACACACATTATCTGTCGTCAGCAAACATTTTTTTTCCCCGCCTTTACGCTGGTCGCCTGTACGTTCTGGAAATAAAATGGCTGTCCCTGAATTGATACCCCCCCCCACCCCCCACCTCACTGGTTCGTCAGATGGGGCTGGCTGGTCGTATGGACAAATAGTCCGCCTGCACGGTGGCTAATCAGATAAAGGGTGAAAGCTACCTCTCACCTTCCACCCCCCGTGTTTGGAGAGGAAAGTAGCCACCGGTTATTTTTCCGCCCTCTTCCCCCCAGATTTGTTTTCCTAGCAGATTGTTGCGCTTTTGACGGGTAGGGCTCACCATAGGCCTTAATCCCCGCTCCCGCACAACAGTGTTAACGTCTTAAGGTCTTTTCACATGTGACGTTTGTTGACTCGCTTGTCCGCCGAACCGAGCGCTCGGGTTTACATGATGGGGAGAGGTGGGTGTGGGTGTGGGTGTGAGTGTGGGTGAGGGTGCGTGTGGCTCGGGTTTGCATGATGGGAGGTGTGTGTGTGTGTGTGTGTGTGTTGTGTGTGTGTGTAAGAGAGAGAGAGAGAGAGAGGGCGAGAGAGGGGTATGTGATATTGCCTATGGGTCTTTTGGCTTTATTTCGGGGCAGAGGGGGAGGGGGGGGGAGTGAGGGGGATGGAAGGGGGGGGGGGGTATGTTGAAGGGAAGGTTGGGATGAGGTTGAAGGGTGGAAGGTGGGTGAAGGGGGGTTTCCAGTTTCCACATTCTTCTGGTGTGTGATTTTATCTTCTTTCTTTCATAATACGTATAGTTGTCTTTCACAAAATGTTTGACCGCTTCAGTGAATGTGCAAGACGATATCGAGGAGAAGTACAAAAAAAAGAAGAAAGAGGACGGGGGTAGGGTGGGCAAGAAAGCAAGAAATGGAGAAATACATAGATTAATGAATGCTTAAACATACCCTAAGTTTAACGACGAATACTCCCTCCTCCTACTACTACTACTACTACTGCTACAACCACCACCACCCACCACCACCACTACTACTACTACTACTACTACTACTATACCCCACACCACCACCACTACTACTACTACTACTACTACTACTACTACTACTACTACCAGAGCATTTTAGAAAGCGCCTTGCCAAAGGTTCTAGGCGCTGACAGTCCACACTCACGTGTTCGCAACGGGCTGCCTACCTGGGTAGTGCCGACTGAAGAGCTGTAAATATGTTCATGAACAGGTACACGAAGCCTTATAGCCAACCACACCCCCTTCATCACTATCACCACCCATACCTCCTCCTTAACCCATACATTCAGCATACTTTTAAAACAGATCCACTTCCATCCTTGTTTTCATTTCCTGGATGTGTTTCCAGATCGTAATCTTTCTTTTAATTCACAATTTTGCTCCTATTTGTAAGACGTGTCAAGTCTTGAGCGCTGCAGAATCGGTTCCAGACTTCGCTACATGTGGCTGATCATGCCACCAAGCCTCCTTGTTTGTGCTTTTGACTCTCCGTGGAATAAATCGCAGTGGTTCAGTGTTAGTTTAAGTGAGTCCAACATCTGTCACCTTTCACCTACCGCAGCGTCTTGAAGACCGTTGGGGCGCCACAGAAGACTTCGTACCTGTGTTACTCCACTCCTGGTTCCCATACGCTCACAGGCAGTTGCTGAGTGTGTGACCAGTCCAACACATTGAGTCCTACATACTCATATTGAAAAACAAATATGTATCATAAGATTCTCAATGTACATTGTCGTCTTGGCATTCGAAAAGCCCGGTGCGACCAAACTGGTCGCCGACTGACGAAAGAATAATTATTGAGAGCAAAAATTCTACTCATTACTTTGAAATATATCCTGTGATTCTGATATTTCATGCCTTTATGGTCTTCTACAGTTCCACGTATTTTGCGCCACTTACTGTTCTCAGCAGGCTCAAGGGTGTTCTGCATGTACACCTTCCACAATTTGAAATCTACTGGATGTGATTTCATAGCAAGCTCCAACCCTCTGGCATGCTCTCCTTCCTATTTACTGAATGTAGCCTTTCGTTTGAATCTGGTCTTTAAGAAAAAGCAACAAAACAATAAAAGGCAAACGTTTCCTTCCTTCCAGTGACACAAACATTGGTCTTAAGTAGCCACTGTGTGTGTGTGTGTGTGTGTATATGTGTGTGTGTGTGTGTGTATGTGTGTATGTGTGCGTGCGTGCGTGCGTGCGTGCGTGCGTGTGTGTGTGTGTGTGTGTGTGTGTGTGTGTGTGTGTGTGTGTGTGTGTGTGTGTGAAGTCGAGCCAAGGCAATCAAAATTATCTGTATTGACGGTTTGAAGAATAAGCTGTCAAGCTTTTTTACATCCTGCCCTTATCCCAATCGCGCGCGCGCGCGCGCGCATGTGTGTGTGTGTGTGTGTGTGTGTGTGTGTGAGAGAGAGAGAGAGAGAGAGAGATTTGTATTCCGCAAAGCAATAGAAACAGTGTCGTGAGCTATTTGATCAGCTGCTTGTATATTTGTGGGCGTCCTTCCTGAAGGTATTAACTGGACAACACGTACCTTGGAACATATTAGTTTGGTTCATCAGTATAAACTGTATGATACCGTGCAGATCTTAAAGAAGAAGCGCTCTATAATTTTTCATCATCATTATCATTAATATCACTAAATATCAGTACATAGATGTCTTCACCAACAAGAAAAAACTGACATCGATTCCAAACCTCCATGTCACCACTTACTGAACCAAAACAGCCATTACTCTCTCTCTCTCTCTCTCTCTCTCTCTCTGAATCCCTCACTAAGCCCCTCTTTTCACCATATATACCCCACCCCATCGTATAAGGGGGAAAAAGGAAAGAAAAGAAGATTGAAGAAAACAGAAGGGGAAAAACGACAACAAAAAAAAAAAAAAGAAAAAAGAAAAGAAACTGACCAAACACTTCAGTGACGCCGTTTGCCACCGACTCTCTAAACTGCCCTCGGAAGCCGGAGTGTGAGCCCCGCCTTTGGTCAAGATTTATTTTTCATTAGCCGCCACAACGGCCGACTGTTTGCTCACTATTTACAAGCAATATAGTCTTTTATTTTTCACCCCCAATCCCACTCCCACCCCACTCCACTCCACCCCACCCACCCCACCACCCCCCTTGGCCTGGAGTAGGTGAAGAATGGGGCTAAGGGGGGGGGGGGGGGGGGGGGTAGGGTGGTGGGTGGGTGGGGTGGTGGGGCTAGGGGGTCCAGCTAAACGTGTAAGTGCTTCTTAATGGTAACGGGATCTGCGGGCTGTTATTGTTAATTTGCTGTCTATTGTGCTGGACTCTTAGCGTGCGCAGCACGGGTACGGGGTGGTGGGGGGGACACAGGCTGCGCGAGCACACACGGTGCTGGAGAAAGAGAGAGAAGCATGCGTGGGGGGAGGGGGGGGAGGGTAGGGCAGAGGGAGGGTGTGGGGAGGGGGAGGTGGAGAGGTGGTGGTGTGACGGGTGGCCGGAGGGGTCATGTGTTTTCTTGTGAAGGCTTGGGAAAAAGAGCGGTGGTTTTTGATTTTGTTATTGCATTGTTATCCTGATTTTTTTTAATTTGTTCAGACCTGAGGACAACATTTATTCGGCCCGCCGTGGCGAATTGGTTAGCGTCGCGGACTCCCGGCTGGGAGGTCGTGGGTTCGAATTCCATCATGTGTGGGTTTTTTCGGCCCCGACCGGCTCCTACCCAGAGTTGAGTTTGCTGCGGACTCAGTTGGGAAGACTG
>JADBJO010000265.1:360000-367500 GCA_016801955.1 Conus betulinus | reverse complement strand
GGGAGGGATAATGTTGTGGGTGTGAAGGGAGCGAGAGGGGCGCGGGGTGGGGGGTGCGGGGGGGGGGGGGGGGGGGGGGGGGGGGGTCGCCGAAGGAACGAGGGGAGGGGGGTCGGTACGGTGTTTGTTGAGTTACGTCTTATCCTGTATGTCCAATTTAAATATCTGTTCCTTCTTTCTTTTCTTTCTTTCCTAGTTTGTTCTTCTTTTCTTTCCTTTTTTTTTTTGTTTTGTCTTTTAAACCTCTTCTTCTTGTTTTTCAGTCACATTCCATCGACACCCTCCTAAAACTCTTGTGACTGGCAGCAAGTGACAAAGTTTTCTGGATTTGGATTCCTCTTTTACAGCCTCACGTTTTCTTATTTTTGTTTTCGTTTTTTGTGTTGTTTTTTTCGTCGTAGCACAAACCTCTCTCTCTCTCTCTCTCTCTCTCTCTCTCTCTCTCTCTCTCTCTCTCTCTCTCTCTCAACTCTCTCTCTCTGCCATCCGATGGTAAGCTCTTGAACGTCCTGGTGTGGTGGTCACCCATCCTTTCTTCCCGTGTGTCTGTCCACCCAACTTATTCCCCACCCACATCCCAATCCCCACCCTCGCCACCCTCTCCACTCGTTCCCCTTCCCTCCGCTCTCGCTTCCTTACTACCCCCTTACCGCCCCGCCTCTCTCTCTCTCTCTCTCTCTCTCTCTCTCTCCTGGGCTGTGTTTCAAGTTGTATCCATCGATCTGTGCCGGTGCCGGTGCCGGTGCGGGAGCGGGCGGGCGGGCGGGCGGAAGGTCCGGGCCAGCTCATTATAAGCCTTTTCTCTCAAGGAGGGGGAATTGGACGTCCATTGATTTCTCCAAGTGACCATTAGCCTTGTCGGCCCGCGACAATTTTCGCGCCAAGTCACACAGCGCTCGTCCGCCAGGCATGAAATCGATTTGGGGGGGGGAAATTGTGATATAATGAGATCCATTAAGCAGATATCGACTGGAGGAGTTATCATCTGGGGGGGGGGGGGGGGGGTGGGGTGGGAGGTGGAAGGGGGTGCTGTGGAGTGGGGAAGGGGCAGGACAGGGGTGGGGGAGGGGGAGGGAGAACTCTATTACGGGCTGTGCGACAATGCTTGGCGGCTTGCGTCGGCCCAGCATTTCCTTTCAAACCACTTTCTAGCGGCCAGCCCGAGCGGAAAGCGGGGGATTCAGGGTCCACACACACACACACACACACACACAAGATGGGGAGTGGGGTTGGGATGTGGGGTGTCTTCCTGCGCCTCCTTCCGCCACATCGCCTCCTTCCAATTGATCCTTCCGCCGACAAACGGGCCCCGGCTCCTCAATCCGCCGAGAGCCGCTCGGCATGGAAATAGTGCCCAAATGACGAAGATGAGCGAGAGAGAAAAACTAACATTTAAAGCTCCAAACAGACCCCCCCCCCCCCCCCCAGCGGAGCGGGGGGGGGGGGGGGGGGGGGGGGGGGGGGGGCTTGTAGGGGGGGGGGCGTCCTTGGATCTTGAAGGGTCACTCCAGGCCGGGTGGCAGAGTCGACCAATTCGGACATAATGAAATATCACCTCGTTATATAAGGATGGGAAATCGAAACGTGAGCATCTTGACGGAGATCTCCAGTTGATCTCTCTCTGAGGAAAATTGCCTCTTACAGATGGTGTGGGTACAGGCCTATTATCACGAGGTCCCATCGGCCAAACTGCTCCATTCTGACCCGGCCTCGAGAGGCTAAGGGAGGCTGAAGGGAGGAGGGGGTGGAAGGTTGGGGGGGGGGGGGGGGGGGGGGGGGGTAGGGGTAGGGGGGGGGAGGGAGGGACAAGAGCGCCCCAGACTGCTCCCTCGTTGAAGGAGGTCGTTTAAAGTTAATTACAAAGATGGTATCCCCGCGCCCGCTTCGCCAAAGGGTTGCCCTCCCTTCGCTCGTCCCTCGTTGGACTCCGAGGAACCAAACGTCCCTATTAACGCTTGTGCGAGTTGATAATGTCTCCATTTAAAGCTGGCCCGGGCTCGTCCAATTTGTCCACCCCCACTCCTTTCTGATACTATGAGAGAGAGGATGAAAAAGTTTTATTTTTTTTTTTTTTTATTATTCTTCTTTGGAGTGGAGAGGATGGAGAGGAGGGTTAGGAAGTAAAGGTGTGGGGGTGGGAGGGGAGGGGGGGGGGGGAGCTGATACCATTTGAGATATCGTGTGTTAATCTTGCTCGTCAGTGCTCCCGCGCGCACCTTGCTTACCCGATGGTGCCAGATAGCCTCCTGATGGATGGGGGAAAGAAGGAGGGGGGGGGGGGGTGAGGGGAGCAGGGTGGTGGGGTGGGGGGGGGGGGGTGGTGGGTGACGGGGTGGGACTGGAGGGGGGAAGGAAGCAGCGACCCCTGTCAGAGTCTTGGGCACCAGTGCAGCCATTGCCTGGCGTCCTCGCCGCAACTTTCAATTGTCTGGCAATGAAGATCCTGTTAGCGGCAGCCTGACGGATGGGGAGTTGAGAGAGACAGAGAGAGGACGTGCGGGGGGGGGGGGGGGGGGGTGGGTGTGGTGAGGTGGGTTGGGGTGGGAGGTGGGGGGGGGGGGCTAACAATAAGGGATCGGGCTGTTTGTGGATGGATGTGGTGTGTGTGTGTGTGTGTGTGTGTGTGTGTGTGTGTGTGCGCGCGCGCGCGTGCGTGCGTGTATCGCGCGCGCGCGCATGTATGTGATGTGTAAATATCAATGCTTATCTTTCTGATGTTTGGATGTTTGGAGAACCTCCTCCAGTCCTGACCTGAAAGTGAAGGAACAGGGGAGAGGGGGCGGGACGGCGAGGATGATGGGGGGAGGGGAAGAAGACGTTGAGGAGACTCAGACGGCAAATTGGGGAGGGAGTGGAGATGAGGGGAAGGGGGAGGAGGAGGATGGCTGGTGAAGGCAGTATAGTGACCTTGTGGATGGGAAAAAGTAGGAGGTGAGGCTGAGCGTGATGCCGATCTGCAACGACAGAGAGTGTGATTGACGACGAGAGTATAGAGGTTTTGGACAAGCATCTTCACAGCCGTTTGCGGGAGTCGTTTCTTCACTGCTACTGGTTCGTTCTCCCAGCATACGTGTGTGAGTGAGTGAGTGAGTGAGTGAGTGTGTGTGTCTGTGTGTGTGTGTGTGTGTGTGTGTGTGTGTGTGTGTGTGTGTGTGTGTGTGTGTGTGTGTGTGTGTGTGTGTGTGTGTGTGTGTGTGTGTGTGTGTGTGTGTGTGTGTGTGTGTGTGTGTGTGTGGTGTGAGAGAGTGTGAGGAGAGAGACAGAAGGAGACAGACAGACAGATAGACAGACGGAGAGAGAGAGAGAGAGAGAGAGAGAGAGAGAGAGAGAGAGAGAGAGAGAGAGAGAGAGAGAGAGAGAGAGAGAGAGAGAGAGTAATACCTAAAACATGATGAACAGAAAAGATTCTCAGGAAAAACGAAGAAAATTGGCGGAAACCGGGGAGGGGCGGGGGGTGGAAGTAAGAGGGAAGCAAAATTAGAATGATTTCCCTTCATTGGAATCGTTGAAGCTGTGAATGCTTACCACAAATGTCTCCCGATCTGTGCATGACAATCCAGATGACAGACAGACAGTTCATGTCACCTGCGCGCTGGCATGGCACTCTGGGGCAGGGTGAGGAGTCCAGTCCTGCCATCTGTAAATACTGTGAAAAACGACAGTCACAATGATAACATCACCTTACTACTGTTATAATTATTATTGTTATTATTGTTATGATGATGATGATGACGACGACGACGACGATGATGATGAAGATGATGATTGTTTTGTTTGTTTGTTTGTTTGTTTGTTTTTTTTAGTATCACTGTTACTATCACCATTATTATTATTAGTAGTAATAGTAGTATTGGTGGTGGTGGTGGTGGTGGCTTGTGGTGGTGGTGGCAGTAGTAGTAGTAGTAGTAGTAGTAGTAGTAGTAGTAGTAGTAGTAGTCAATTCAGTTCAATTCAGTTTCAGTTCAATCAGCTGTATTGTCCATTGGAAATTTTTCTTCTGCTCCAAATCATTTACAAGTACATAAGACATTAGAAAAAGACATAAATCGTTAAATAAAAGCCTAGTAGTAGTAGTAGTAGTAGTAGTAGTAGTAGTAGTAGTAGTAGTAGTAGTAGTAGTATCATCATATTAGTTGTTATGGCCCAGCCCACCTCACAGGGCATTTTCAGGGCTGTCAAACTTACGTAAAAGGTCACATCCTGAAAAAGGCCCCATCTTGAAAAAGGCCACATCTTGAAAAAGGTCACCTCCTGAAAAAGTTACATCCTGACATCCTGAAAACGCCACATCTTGAGAAAGGTCACCTCCTGAAAAAGGTTACATACTGAAAAAGGTTACATCCTGAAAAAGGCCACATCTTGAGAAAGGTCACCTCCTGAAAAAGGTTACATCCTGAAAAAGGCCCCATCTTGAAAAAGGCCCCATCTTGAAAAAGGCCACATCTTGAAAAAGGCCACATCTTGAAAAAGGCCACCTCCTGAAAAAAAAACTACATCTTGAAAAAAATGTCACTCCTCCTGAAAAAGGTCACATCCTGAAAAAGGCCACATCTTGAAAAATGTCACTCCTGAAAAAGGTCACATCCTGAAAAAGGCCACATCTTGAAAAAGGTCACATCCTGAAAAGGAAACAAGTATCACAAACATTGAATGACGTGGTAGCTCAACTATTGCCCTCCTTAAGACGGGGAAGGCAGGCCGTGTTTAGAGCGTCAGCCATCCCGTTGAATTTATCACTTTCGGGCTGTATTTTTTTTTATTGAAAAAATAGACCATAAAGGCGTGAAATAAATCAGCGAAACGCATTTTAAATTGTAACCTAATCAATCAATTAAAAAAAAACCAGCAGAGACGCCTCTGGCAATCCCACTCTCCGGAATGGACAGCTAGTGCCTTGTACTATTTAGTTGCTATAGAGCAACCAAAAATGCTGTCATGTCATAAATTCATTTCACGCTATTCATAACCTAGCCAACCACAAGGGCTCCTGTCAGGGCTGTCACTTCCTTAAAGTCAATTCTAACACTTTTTTTTTTTTTAATTGATAAAACACACGCAAACATCGCTCAACATTTTTCCTTTCGTAAAATCTCAGATATAAAGAAACATTATCAGTTGCAGAAACTCCAAAAATTAAATCAGGTGGGTCGTCTGTGAACAAGATTTTCTTGGAGTCTGCTTGCAAGCTGTTAACGACGGACATCGTATTAAGTCTAAACACTCTGTAAGGACATGTTTTGGAGTCAGTGGTACATCATATCACAGAGTGATATACACAGGAGCTACACACACACACACACACTCTCTCTCTCTCTCTCTCTCTCTCTCTCACACACACACACACACACACACACACACACACACACACACACACACACACACACACACACACACACACACGCCACACTCTCAGCCATTCACAAGGGCGATTTCAATGGCCAGTCTTAGGGTACAGTGGTGCCTTGTCCTAGAGCCATCCCTTATTCTAACGGGATCGCCTGATCTAAAAGGTGATGCCAAGTCTCGGAAGACTCACACGTTGTATAACCATCCCACGGCCCCACGGTGAACAGCGTGATGGGCGAACATTCCTAGTCCTCCCGTTCCCTCCCTCACCCCCACTCCTCACATTTCCACGCCCCTCTTCCACCCCCATCCCCTCCCGAGCAGTTAAGTTACTAATAAATCAGACCTTGATAATGTCCAGTGCTTGGCGTTCTTTCACCGCCGAAGCAACAAGTGACAACGTAGTACCAAGCCACAGTTATTTATCTAGACTAAGGATATCAACTTCCGCTCTCTCTCTCTCCCTGGCATCTTCTGGTTCAATCAAGGTGTTGCTGGGCCCTCTCGGCCTTCGGCCTGGTCACAGTGATCACGATGTTAAGCTATGTGACTTCTGTGTTTTTGTGTATCTATTTTTATTAGTCTAGACACAGAGAAGGTCTTAGTTCAAAGTTAGAATTCCTGGAAATGTGTTGTATAGTTTGTAGTCAAAATAAATACATGTGTAACACCTATGGGCCTGTTTACTGAAAGAATGTTATGTTATATTCTGCTTCATTCTATCCTCTGTCTAGTTTGTTCTGATCATGTATGAAGAAGTTTATCTAACATCTCACACTATCCTATCAAGCTCACACTAGCTCTCTTCCAGACACGTATCTCTGAGTGAATAACTCTCTCTCTCTCTCTCTCTCTCTCTCTCTCTCTCTCTCTCTCTCTCTCTCTCTCTCTCTCTCTCTCTCTACAATAACCGTACATAGGAATCTTAGTCATTAGTCAGCTGTAGTGTTGATTTATTTACATCCCACAATTACCCGAGTAAGATCACCAAGATCCCCAAATCTTCTAGTAACATCCCCTAACGCACCGGAGCTCAGTTCCTTTTGTGTACTAGATCTACGACCCACACAACATATTTCCGTTCGTGCGATAGTCACACAGAATGCATCATGGAGCCTCTTCATCTTTGAAGCAAAGCGGCATTATTTTTTTTCCCCCATCTTATTTCTGTCGCATTCTAGTGGCATTTCGCTCTCGCCGCTCACTCCGGCTCCGCTCCACAGTCACATCCTGGCCCTGCCCATCCACAGAGTGAGGCGATGTCAAGTCTTCATAGGGCAACCCACCAGAGGAAACACTGTACCGCTGCCGAGTCACTTCGGTGATCTTCAGAGGCGCCTGTTCTGTTCCAACGTAAGCATGATGCTACCTAGTCCTAATTCCACTGCGGACGACAATAATTGTTTATATACAGAGCCAACGTAAGTAAGCGTCCTTCCGTGTTGAATACACCACCATGTCCGTCTACCAACAGCCCCCATGAACTCGCCGATAGCAGCCATCTCAAGAGAAATTCAACAGAAGCACAGACTAGATGCGAACAGGACATGGATGTCACCATGAGAACAGGGCATACATTGCTACAGAATTTAAGACTTGGTTGAACGCTGATCATTGAGGAAGAGGATAATGTAGACAATGCTAGAGAGAGAGAGAGAGAGAGAGAGAGAGAGAGAGAGAGAGAGAGAGAGAGAGAGAGACAGACAGACAGACAGACAGACAGACAGACAGACAGAGAGTTAGTAAGTAAAGAAAGAAAGAGAGAGGAAAGAAAAGAAAAAGAGAAATAGGCCTGCGAAGCTGAACAATTCTCTCTACGGGTGACCTGTTAGTAATTCCCATCTTACCCTCCTCTACCCCAACTTGCCCACCATCTCTCTTAAATTCAACCCTTTAGTTCCAAAATGAAAGAAAAACTTCTTTTTTGGGTTTCTTTTTTTGTGTGTGTGTTTTTTTGCCCCCCATAGCTCGTGGCATCCCTTTCCTCTCAATGCGATGCCACCCACCACACACCACTCGTGCAGCATCAACTCACTTTCAGACCCAGTACCCGACGACGATTCCAATCCAGGCTGCTCTCTCTCTCTCTCTCTCTCTCTCTCTCTCTCTCTCTCTCTCTCTCTCCAGCCCCGACCTGGCTACGCACGGTCTGCG
>JADBJO010000265.1:340000-355000 GCA_016801955.1 Conus betulinus | reverse complement strand
CACAATCTTCTCTTTTGAGTGGATTTTTTGCCACTTTTGTTTGAATTCCTGTGCTTTTTTTGTTGTTTGTTTTTTGTTTTTTGCCCTGTAGCTTCTCTCGACATAACTGATACATCAGAAGGAAGCAAAATATGACACTGTTAGATATCAGTTATTAATCCACCCAAGCTTGCTAACGTTGTTCTGGCAAGAGACGAGTGGTGGAGAATAAATTCCCCTGAATGTGATAATAGTTCATAAATTTTACATTTTTCAAGTTTCTACCAAGGAAAGACTTGCGAAGAAATAACTGGAATCTACGTAAGATAATAATGGGCTGTGTTTTGTGGGTTTTCTTAAAGAATGTCCGTCAAACCTTTCCCCAGAAAGAGTATTGGAAACTTCTATGCAAACTCAGCTGATACATGTGCTAAAACAACATGTACAGAAGAACGTCAATCACATTCTTATCCTGGCACCATACTTGGAAACTCTTGCTTCCTGCTTCCAATCATTTTCGGTCAAAGTGCAAGACAAATCGCAAGCCGTGTTCTCGATCAGATCTGTGCTTCGCGCTTGATGGTTTGTGCTCTTTATCAATGCATGTCAAGGTAAGGGTTTTTTTTACTGCTGCTGGATGACGTCTCTAGTATTGCTGCCGTATGAGTTTTGTTCTACTACCGCTTGATGAAGCCTGTACTTTCGCTGGATTTTGTGTGTACTATTCTTCGATGGGGAGTGTACTGCTGCTGGATGTGGCGGTATGAGCTACGCTACTGCTTGATAAGGTCTTTACCACTTCTGGGTGAAATCTTAACCGCAGCTGGGTGAGGTGTGTACGACTGCTGGATGAGGTTTGAACTACCCGTCAGTGAAATAGATCAAGAAAGTCTAATATTTTAGTTTGATGCGCACGCCAAGATAATGATGGGGATATCGATTGTCCTGGATTCCAGGCGCTCAGTTTCACACACTAATTTTGGCATTTTCTCTCTGGTTGAACTGTTTAGCTGCCCGGCACTTTACTAGCCCGGCGGGACCCCTCCAGTAGAGAGCACTACCTCGAAAATCTATGAGGTTGTCCATCCATGACGTAGATGCGTTGTACTGCCGTTACGCGCCAGCCAGGGGCCCAGTACATCTGTTTTCGGCGTTGGTTTTGTTGTCCGAGTTTCCCTCTCGTAGGCGACTTGCCGACCAAGGCTGATGAGCATCCCCTACCCTGGTTTGTTTCTCCGACGTTTTCCTTCCCCGGGGCTAGAGGTTTTTATGCGCCTCTTACTCGCATAATGAATCCGTCACAGGACACACGGGGAATTTGATATGGTGCAACAGTGCCACCTGTTACCCGCCGCGTCCTGGTAGGAACATCGCCAGTTGGTCCGGGACTGCTTATTCGACTAGGCAAGCCTGACTTATATCGCAGCTAACCCTCATATTTGGGAGCCGACCCCCTATCCGCCACCCGGGGACCCGCCGGGTTGGGGATAGTCGCCCCGCCCGGTCATTTGATGAGCGTTCCTTTTTCCTCTGCTGCTCCAACTGTTCGGGACTCATGCTTTCCACTTTAAGAAACCAGCCCACCTTATCTGTTTTCAAAGCACAACTCAAAACCTATCTTGTTAACCAGGCTCTTTGAACAAAGCTGTTTCCATCTTGTCTGTCCACGTTATGTTGTCGTAGGGTAGTCATTACATGTATGGAATGAGGGTCAGAATGAGGTCTGAACTACTGTTGGATGAGGTCTGAACTACTGCTGGATGAGGTCTGTACTACTGCTGGATGAGGTCTGAACTACTGTTGGATGAGGTCTGAACTACTGCTGGATGAGGTCTGTACTACTGCTGGATGAGGTCTGAACTACTGCTGGATGAGGTCTGAACTATTGCTGGATGAGGTCTGTACTACTGCTGGATGAGGTCTGAACTACTGCTGGATGAGGTCTGAACTACTGTGTACTACTGGATGAGGTCTGATGAGGTCTGTACTACTGCTGGATGAGGTCTGAACTACTGCTGGATGAGGTCTGTACTACTGCTGGATGAGGTCTGAACTACTGTATGGATGAGGTCTGATGAGGTAGAACTACTGCTGGATGAGGTGTCTGGATGAGGCCTGTCTACTGTACTACTGTCTGGATGAGGTCTGAACTACTGCTGGATGAGGTCTGCACTACTGCTGGATGAGGCCTGCACTACTGCTGGATGATGTCTACTGCTGGATGCCATTGCTGCTGCTGGATGAGGTCTGAACTACTGCTGGGTGAGGTCTCTGCCACTGCTGGATGAGTTCTGTGGAACGTTTCATAGGTTTCCAGCCGACAGTTGGTAAAGGCGTTATTACTGTAGGTTATTATTGCTGTGGATCTTTCACTTCATCTGATGAAATTTCTAATTGTCATTGTAACGTGAGATGATTTTCCATAACGGAATGATGGACAATATGGATGGAGACGATGAGGATGGTCTAACTGGAACGCAGCATTGGATACCCATGGGTTAGACTTCAGAAAACACTGTAGAAATGATTTCTCTGAAATATTTCAACAGCAGAGGTAGTAGTGAGGAAGCATGTTTTAACACTAACTGACCCAGTCGGCACTAACCGGTAATCAGCACTTGACGGGGATGTTAATTTCAGTCGAAAATATGTTTTAAGCCCTTAGCTTGTAATCTAATTAGCAGTAAGTCTTATGGTCTTTGTTTGACAAAAAAAAAAAATTAGTATTCGCCGTAATTTAACGTTTAATGTATAAGTCGAGTGCACTGTCACGGTCAAGGTCACAAAGTAGTAAATCCTTTGTCAATACGTTTTGTCCGGTTAGTGCCAGGGTCCACATAGTGTCACCACAAAAGTGTGTCTTCAGAAGTTTTCGCCGTGAAAGCGTAGAACCTTCTCCCTGACACCACGCCTACCCACTTGTTTTTATACTCTGCTTCTAGGCGATTCTTCAGATCCTTCGGATGCTTCTGCGAATCTGACGCGGATAGAACCATTCAGATTTGGTCCATATTCTTTACATTCCAAAGCATGTCAACAGACTCCATGCCCAGAAGCAGAGTCGTGTCATTTTCATAAACCATGCAAAGATATACATGACAATGACTTATATAATAACGACATTCAGCTAAGTTCTGCTGCAACCATATTCAAACTAATCAGTTCTCACCCACATCTCAACTCCCTCTCGTCTCTCTGTACATCATCTACTCTAACTAAAATTTCACTCAATAACACGAAAATATTAGATTATACGAACAAGTAATGCACATACACAAGCTGTCATATTTACAATAATCAATATACAGCCAATATTCAAACTTGGCGCTGTCAACTCCATCTGCCTCTCGTTGCATTGACTGATTTTACTTATCCGTAAGAGACTTTATAACTCAATTGAAAACCATCGTTCTTTTTTTTTTTTAACGTCAGATGACAAACGTTCCATGACGATGATAGTTTGATGGAGCTCCCGAAACGACGGTTCTTCTTGATAGCATATTGTTATTATCTTGTCTCGTCTTCCTTTCAATCGTTGAATCGTAAAATGATGGTGATGCAGATGTTCAATATGGATTAATATACAATTGCCCTGACTAGTCTTGGGATGTGTGTGTGTGTGTGTGTGTGTGTGTGTGTGTGTGTGTGTGTGTGTGTGTGTGTGTGTGTGTGTACACAACACACACACACACACACACACACACACACACACACATACACACACACGCACACACACACACACACACACACACACACACACATATATATATATACATATATATATATATATATATATATATATATATATATATCCCAAGACATATCAGAACAGACGGAAGGCAGCCTTACAGTTTCTGTTATTTTTTTCCTGCCGATCTTTTTTTCTGTCGTCACTCTTTCAACATTACCGTAGCCGATCAAAACAGGCTGGTACGTGACATCACCAAACACTCTGACACCTGGCAATGAATATCACTGATAATATCGAAAGTACGCCCAATGCTGCTGGAATCAACATTCAACATCCATCCCCCTTTGCCTTCAAAGTTTTGAACATTTTTTTACTAAAAAAAAAAATCACAAAACGTGTTTATATCACGTGTATGGTCCGTAAAATTGACCTAACCTTTACAACAACCTGTTCGCGTCATTGCTTTTACAAAAAAAAAAAAAAAAGTCTGCGTTGTTTTATTCATTTCTAAAATATCTACACATGTTCATTCGCGCATAGGCGACTACTGTGAATTTTGCAACGTAACAGGCTTGGATGAGGTTTAGTCGAAACTACTGTTGAATGACGTCTGCGCAACTGGATGGGGTCTGTATTATTTGCGTGAGGACCGGACTTAGCCATGGGTGGGTATATACCACTCATTTATTTCTCGGAGAGAGAGAGAGAGAGAAAGAGAAAGTTTTCGTCCCACCCCTCTCCCCCCTTCACCCGCTGAGAGAGAGAGAGAGAGAGAGAGAGAGAGAGAGAGAGAGAGAGAGAGAGAGAGAGAGAGAGAATCCATCCCACCCCTTCCACCCCCCATCCCTAAGATCCTCACACCCCTGTCCCTCCCTCTCCCCACTCCACCTACCCACCCCTTCCTCAATACGACTCTTTGTCCAGGTGATACAATTAGTCAAAACCAACAACAGTGAAAGGAGAGTGGAAAAAAACCTCTCTTCCTACTATAACTACTACTTCTCTTACCACCATCCACATATCATGTCACCGTTGGCCAAGGGGGAAAACCCAGCACGTTCTGTCTAGCCAACCATACCCCACTAAGTGGCGAAGCCCAATGAGCAAACAAGACCACGTGACGCTGCAGCCTTTATGGCGGGGGCGGCACGCGCTTGTGATCACTTCTTGCTTCAGTGCCTCCATGTTTGCTGGAGGGTGGAAACCACAGGTTGGCGTTTAAAAATGAAAAAAGAAAAGAAAAGAAAACAGAAAAAAAAGGGATAGTTCGCGCCAACGTCAGAACATCAAACTCACAATGGCTGGTCAAAGGCTTTTGAGGACGCAGGAAAACAACCACCGCACGTGCTGTTATGTTTGACACGGGGAAACACAAAGAGAAGATCGGGGTTGGGGTGGTGAGAGGGGATGGTAATGGGGAGAGGGAATTGTTGAAAGGAGAGACTTTTGAGGTTGTGGTGATGTGCGAGGAGGGAAGGGGGGAAGCGGGGGGGGGGGGGGGGGGGGGAGTGACTCTGAGTCGACTTATAGCCATTGAGAGAGTTTTGTGTGTGTGTGTGTGCTTGGGGGGGGGGGGGGGGGGGGGGGGGAGGCTGTGATGACGTTCAGAGCACACATTTTGGCAAGTGGCAAAACTGGTTGATCACTCGCTCTCGTATTCGTTTAACTGGATACACCTATCGAGTGTCAAAAAAGCGAGCACTAGAGCGAGGGCTTGAGCAATAGACTCGTGGAGAGTGACAACGGTCTTAACGTCCGTAAAAGACCACGCGACAACAAAAAGAAAGTGTCCTTATCACAATTTTGAATAAATTAAGAAAACTCCGCTTTGAAAGATAATCGCCTACTCTGATGAGCTGGCATCGTAGTCCGGAGGTCGCGGTCGTCTGCAACCCTTCGTATGGGTCCGATGTTTTTAGGGCTGCAAAACTTTGTCCATTCGGTAGTGAACGGGGTACCTGTACCAGTACAGCGAAGGTCACGGCGGGAGAAAGGAGAGTGAAAATAATTGAGTTTTATGTTCTCATAGCGAAAGCTTTTAGGGACATGTCTTTCATTCACGGTAGTCTTTGTGAATGGAGAAAGTTGGTCCTTCCTTTTATATCACTGTCCCCTAGTTCACTGTCCATAGTGTCTTTAGTTTATGGGACCTCAAGTTCATATGGAACCACTTGTAGACATTGACCAAACAAACAATTCCTAAAAAGAAAAAGAAAAAAAAGAAAAACACGCTGATGAAGAACCAACCAGCTGTTGGAAGGAAATTTGAACACAGCATTAAAAAAATTCAGACAGACAGAAAGAAGAAAGGACGCAAAACAACGTGTTCTGCAATGCTTCGTCAAAGAAAAGGGTGGGGAGGACTTCCGCCCAATGGACATTGGCCTGTAGGGCCTTTGCCTCGTGGATTTTGGTCCCCCAGTTACATTATTTATGGTACAAAATACAAACGCATACTATTAAATTCTGTGTCAGCTGTCATGATACAGTTGTGGTCTTAGCGGACTAGATGCAGCGAGGTCATGGGATTGAATCCCTTCGAAGACATTACTTTGTGGCGCATTTCATCGCTGGCCGGCTCCAGTCCAGAGTTAAGGGATATGCCATGGTTTCCCATGGAAAGTCTGGAATCAAACTCCAAAGTTTTACTCATGTACTGGCGTCTCAGAATGTACTGCTCAGATTCCCTGACCTATAATTTCAAGTGTCTGTATCTCTCAGGACTGCTTGGTGTCGATGTATGTTATGATATCGTAAAGTAAGGCCATGTCATACAGTCTCAGACAAGAATGGAATTCCATATCATCATCTTTATAAACTAGATTCTCACACCTGTCATCCAATACAAAAGGTCTCAAATTTTCTAGCCCTTCGTGCCTTAGTGTCGGAATGACCTGGGTTTATGTGAAGGTCGCCTGTATCGGAAAGCTGATGGGGACTGTTAGTCGATAGATACCATACCATCGATGAAACCCCCCCTGAGGAGGACGTTCACTCAGGTTAACGTTGCAAATACCGAAACACCAGTGAACACCATCGTGTTTCCTTCTTTCTCTTCTTCATCATCATCATCATCATCATCATCATCATCATCATCATCTTCTTCTTCTTCTTCTTCTTCATCATCATCATCATCATCATCATCATCTTCTTCTTCTTCTTCTTTTCTTCTTCTTCTTCTCTTCACCACCATCGTCATCATCATCATCATAATCATCATCATCATCATCATCTCTTCTTCTTCTTCTTCTTCTTCTTCTTTCTTCTTTCACCACTTCACCACACCACCACCACCACCACATCATCATCATCATCATCATCATCAATCATCATCATCATCATCATCTTCATCATCATCATCATCATCATCTTCTTCATCATCTTCTCTCTCATCTTCTTCTCTTCTTCTTCTTCTTCTTCTTCTTCTTCTTCTTCATTCTTCTTCTTTCTTCTTCTTCTTCTTCTTCTTCTTTCTTCTTCTTCTTCTTCTTCTTCTTCTCCTTCCTCCTCCTCTTCTTCTTCTTCTTCTTCTTCTTCTCTCTTCTTCTTCTTCTTCTTTCTTCTTCTTCAGCGTTTCTTGTCATGCTAAATACGTACATCCGGTGTTGTGGGCGAGTCCCACCATGTTCCTCGACGACGTCACCGATCCTCAAGGCTTCTCTCCCTTAGGTCCACTGCTCTGCAGTATTCAGAGTTGGACTCTTCGAGGCTGGACGTCTGACGCTGTCACTGCCTAGCGACTCACGGGACGAGCACCATACTGTCGTGTTCTACATCTGCATGACCACAAGGGGAGTAGTAGCACATGTCCGGTTTTCGCCTTCTGATGATGATGCTCTATTAATGACATTTTGAGTATCATAATAATGTGGTCTGACCATATTGTTCGTCTCTCATGCCGTGCCTCTCCATTCAGCTAAAACTGTTGTCTTCGCCCCCTTTCTCTCTCCACCCCCCCCCCCCCCCCCCCCCCCCGCCTTCTCTTTTCCCTTCGCCCGTTCCTCTTGCTATTCGGTCTAACTTCCTCGACTCTCGTCCTTTTCCTTACTTTTGTCGTCCAATTGTTTCCCCGCCCCCACCCCTTCCCCATCCCTCCATCTCCGCCTGCCTCCGTCCCCCCACACCCCCCCCCCCCTCCCTTTTCTTTTTTTTTTCTTTCTTTTGTGAAACTTACCTAATGTTCTTTGTGTGTCTTGCTTAGTTTTGCCGTCTTGCATTTTCCAACCCCTTCGGTTTGTCCCTATTGTTTGTTTCAGGCGTTTCCTTCAGTTCAGTCTCTCTTTTTATTTGTTTTTCTCTCTCGTTTTTGCGTGTGTCGCTCCCAGGGAGTAGTCGAGGCGTGAAATGAGACGGTGTTGAAAGTGGTGTGGGGGTCAATCTGTTGGCATGTTGTCTCTCCTTTGATGACCTCCGAACAGTGCCACTAGAGGGCCACTGGAACTGGGAGCTGACGCTGTATCCTTGCTCTTGAAACTTCCGGCCTGCAGTCAGGGGTAACCGAAAAAACTCTGCTACACTATCCTTCTTCTTCTCGCCCCTACCCCCCCCCCCCCTACTCCCCCCCTCCCCCTTCCACCTCCCCATTTTTACAACCTCGTATTCCCCCTCCATCTCTTCCCCCTCCCTGTCCTCTTTGTTCTTAGACGGGTAAGAATGGGGCGGGGATGTAGGGCACTGAATCAGAGTGCGGATTGTGAATAGGCCGCTGTGGTGCGATGGTTAGCATGGCGGGTTTTGGGTTGAGAGGTGGCGGGATCGAATCCCAACAGAGCCGTATGTATGTGAAGGATGATAAAGGTAGACGGATCAGCCCTGGCTGGGTCCTTGTCGGAGGTGGCTGAGACTGCTGAGGACTCAAATGGGAAGATTCGGACCACACAGTCGAGCTTGGTAGATGCGTCTCTGAGAGTATCGGTCACATTCCTTGACCAACACTGCAGAGGTGTTGTCTCCCGTTCCTGGTTGACGCCGAGGTATAATGTGAATAGGATCGTAGAATGCAGCCGATAATGTCATCTCAGACAGGACTAGCATCCCATTAGCTTCATCACCTTGATCCTTATTGATCATCGTGTGAAAAGACAAAAGTACGAAGGTCTGTGGCCCTTCGTGCCATTCTCTCATGGTGCCCTCAGATTAAATTTCCCCTCCTCGTCTATGACTGTGACGAATTGTTGTCAACGTCTGAAATCTATCGTGACTCACTGGCTGGGCATTATAGTGATAGCTCTGGAAAGTGACTCACTGGCTGGGCATTATAGTGATAGCTCTGGAAGAGGGAAGGAGGAGGATGTGGGGGAGTAGGATAGGGGAGATGGGTGGGCATGGAAAGGAAGTGTGTGTGTGTGGGGGGAGGGGATGGGTGTAGACCCACAGTCTGTGACCAAACAATCTGTAGTCAGTTGAGTGTGTTTGGGTATATGTCTTGTGTAGCCCTGTGTTAGATCAGAACAGGCACCACTGAACACCATGAGCTGACTCAGCCGCAGCGCAGTGTCTCCTCCGGTGGGTTTCCGGATGAAGACCTAAATATTGATATCTCCCTCTGAAGTGTCGGTGCTGAGACTGTGAGAAAACAAACCTGGGTATGGATGTAGGTTAGCAGAATGAGCGGCGTGGAAGAGGGCAGTTGTTATGAGACAGAAACAAACAGTAAACAAGAACTAAAAAGTCTGTATTACTATTACCAACAACACACGGCTTAATGTTAAATATTGAGTTGTTCGTGGTTCATCTGTATATTTTGTTTCTGTGAGAACTGCAGATGTTATATGACAGCCACTTTCACGCCCACCCCTGCATCCCTCTTCTCTTCTACATGCATGTTTTTAGCTGTGGAGTTGTATAGCTGTGGAGTTGTATAGCCCTCTCACTTCAATGGAAACATGCGTGGCATGTTGGGGGCTGGAATCCCATCGCCAGGTGACCTCAGGGGCAGTGGCTATTTGGAGGTTCGCCGTGTCTAGGCAACAGGGTTATGGCAAGCGGAACCTAACCCTCTCTTTCAACCGCCTTTTCCATTCATGAAATGACTCAAGTATCCTGTTCACTGCTGCCTGGATAAGAACGTTTTACAGCCGTAAAAAAATCCGACCCCAACGAATGGTTCGCACTCGTGTCTATCAGCGCTGGAAGAGCGCATTCTATCCATTCCTCAGCAGGTTCTCTATTCCAAGTTACTAACTGGCACACATACCAAAAATATGTTAATTTTGCATGTATTGTCTCCCCTTAACATGCAAAAAAAGAAACCCAGTGTCGAGAGGAGGCAGGTGTGGTGGAGGAGTGGGTGGGTGGGCTAAAGGGTAGGATGGGAAGGGTGGGGGGGGGGGGGGGGGGGGGGGGAGGGGAGAATTGCGTGGCAGAAAGACTGACTGAACGAAGTGGTTCTGGTGACAGACCGACTTGCACGAGGCTTTGCTTGGCTGCCGCCGGCTGACACAGAGAGGAGGAGGAGGAGGAGGGAAGGGGAGGGAAAGGCGGGAGGGGAAAAGGACGGGGGAGGCTGGGGGGCCAGGCCTCGTAACGAGCGCTGTCAGGAAGATAAACGACGCGTTAGGCGAGGGCGCTGTAGCAAAGAAAAACACAGTGCAGGGAAAGCATGGAAAACTCGTGTTCGAGCAACAACAACACCACTTTTTTTTTTCTCTCGTTGTTGTTGTTGCTCTTCTATCTTTTCTTCTTTTCTTTCTTTTCTTTCTGCTGCTTGCTTTTTTCCTTCTTCTGCTTCCTTCCCTTTTCTATATAGCACCAGTCTAGAGCGAAAATGCTCGGAGAGAAGCCGCGCGAAGCCAGACATTACTGGAGAGAGGAGAAATAGGAAATCTGTGTTAGAGGGAAAAGGCCTAGAAAGAAAAGGTAAAGAAGAGAGAGAGAGAGAGAGAGAGAGAGAGAGAGAGAGAGAGAGAGAGTGTGTGTGTGTCACGTGTGCCCTTGCCTCGGAAAGATTGGGGACGGTAGTTGTACTCGGGAATGGCTTGACAGTAAACTGGTTCCATTCTCACAGACTTGTCCGGGGAGTCAATCCAAAACGGTGATGATGAAAGTGTTGAGAAGCGAAGACCTCGACGCCGGCATTGGTTGGATGACGTCATTTCACTCTTCTTGGACCAATCAAAATGAGCTCTCTCTCTCTCTGCTCAGGCAGTGGGTCCGGAGGACGCACATCCAGTCCAGCTAAGTGAAGAGTACCGTGAATTGGCAGTGCCAGACCTGCCTCCAGGTACGGGGAAATGTCCGAATCAGTTGCCATCTCATCAAGGAGGCGTCACTGCGTGCGGATCCGCCTTGGCTTAAGGCTGTGTCAGGCCGATTGACATAGGCTAGAACGCCAAGGCTACATCAAAATGTTGTTATGCTCTGCATAGTTATGCGGGGATTGTCTTCAGTTGAAGACAAGCTCTTAGCATAACATTATCAGTCTCTAAAATCCCCGGAAGTCGGAGTGTGTGGCTGCCCATGTGGCGGGGTAATCAGAAACGGTCACACACGTAATGTTCTCATCCCCAGCTGATGCATTTGTACCCCAATGTCCACGTACTTCGGCTGTTTGGATGATCCCTGGAGTCTTTTAGCCAGGGTACGACAACAACAAAAACAACAGCTGCGTGCGGACTAGTCAATATACGCTACACTACATCTGCGATATTATGAGGCCACAGATCATGGGGATTACAGCCAGAATAAAGAAACTAAAAGAAAAAAGAAAAAGAAAATGAAAGAAAGAAAGAAAGAAAGAAAAAAAAAGAAAGAAAGAAAGAAAGAAGAACAAGAACAAGAAGAAAAATAACAAAAGAAAAAAAGAAGGAACAAGACCAGCATGGGAAGAGAGTCTCATGAGTAGGACTTGGAGGATTGTCGAACTAATTGTACGAAAATATACGTACGAGATAATAAACTGAATGAATTGGATAAAATTTTATAGCGAAAACATACGGACTCAGGGCAGAGGGCCTCGTTCCGTTGAGCCTTAGGGCCAGGTTCCGAAGTATGCAGTTCCTTAGCTGTGGGCCGTGTTCCATGGTAGACTATTCCGCACACAAAGTTTTATCCCGTGTTAGGACTGTTCTACAGCGTAGGATCGTGTTCCACATGGTAGACTGTTCCACACACAAAGCTATATTCCGTGTTAAGACTGTTCTACAGAGTAGGACCGTGTTCCATGGTAGACTGTTCCACAGGTCGAGGTCATGTTCCGTGGTTGATGTTGCTCCACTCAAAGTCATTTTCCATGGAAGACCATTCCAGGGTCCAGGGTCATCCCATCTCATGTTGTAATGATCAGATACTTTATGGATAGGATATCTAATCTCTCTCTCTCTCTCTCTCTCTCTCTCTCTCTCTCTCTCTCTCTCTCTCTCTCTCTCTCTCTCTCTCTCTCTCTCTCTGTGTCAAAAAAAAAAAGAAAGAAAAAGAAAGAAAGAAAGAAAAAAAAAAAAAAAGAAAGAAAGAAAGAAAAAAAGAAAAGAAAAGAAAGAAATTATGATGATGTTTCTTGCTCGGCAGACAGAAGTGTGAACAGTCAGATAGCATAAATCGTTAAACGACAGACAGTAAGGTCATTGTCCTCGTTGATGTCACAGTAGGATACAGACCTGAACTGAAGCATGCCGTGCGACGTGTGTTTGCCTGTAAACAACTCCTTTGTGAGAGTTCCCGAGTAGGCTACGTTGTTTGTTTTTATTCCCCGTGCGTGTACTTGTGTTTTCTTGTATCCTGAGCAAACGCTAGGAGGGCAATTCTAGCCGATGTGATATGGCAGATCAAAAGAACCAGTTCGGACTAGTGGAGGCTGGTGAAGATCGGAAACATGTAATAGTAATCCTTTTACCACAGAACTGTGGTAGGGTGTACCACTATAGTGGTGTAGTAACCGTGGGGAGGGGTGGTGGTGGTGGTCGCCCCCCGCCCCCCCCCCCCCCCTTTCCCTCCCTTCGACTTGGGGACGAGAGTATCTTTTTGCCCCTCCCCCCATCTCTCTCTGTCTGTCTGTCTGTCTGTCTCTCTCTTCTCTCTCTCTCTCTCTCTCTCTCTCTCCTCTCTCATCTCTCTCTCTCTCTCTCTCTCTCTCTCTCTCTCCGGCTTGGCGAGTGCTAATCCAAACAAATCCCTGCATAGCTTGCTCAGGCTACATCTGACTATGTCTGTGACCACTACACACCACAGAAAAGATCGGGCAAAGGCTAGTTAGCCACCCACCCCCCCCCACCCCCACCCCCCTTTGTCTTGACGTCATTGATTGGTGCTCTGCGTGACGCAATGAAGACCTAGCTACATTCAAAGATGACTCTGCAGGGAACTCAACTTATCGTTGCATGCAGCGACACATGATGTATTGTAAGTAGTAAGCAGACAATGTTAACGTGAAACAGAACGCATCTGCCTTTGTCATGGTATACTGTAGTGTAAGGCAAGCAGGAAACACAGTGTTAACCTGAAGCAGAACGCATATGTGTTTGTGTCAAGGTAGACTGTATAACGGAGGAGGGGAGGTGAAAGGTGGGGATTAGAAGGTCCTATGTACCCAGAATTCCACCCCTTCCCCGCCCCCTGGCATCCCATTTTTTGTTTAAATAGGGATGGATTCATACATGCATGTTAAGTTTTGAAAAAAGATAGCATGTTTATCTTCCGGGAAAAGCTTCCAGTGCCCTTAAAGATTAAGTTGAAAAGCCTGGACAGCAAGTTGCAAGTCTTCATCACACCTGTCTTCGCCAGATCCTGCGCATCAGATGGCCGGAACGAATCTCAAAAGAGGAACTCATGCACCGGACGAAGCAAGACCCAATCACCAAGAGTATCCAGATGAGGAAGTGGGGCTGGGCTGGACACACCCTGCGTAGAGGACAGGCCCACATCCCACGCCACGCCTTGGACTGGAACCCACAAGGGAAGCGGAAGAGGGGACGACCAGTCACCAGCTGGAGAAGAGCCCTACAGGCAGAACTCAAGTTCACCAACATGACCTGGGGTGAAACCAAGAAAACAGCTCAAGACAGAGCGAGATGGAGATCTGCAGTGCGGGCCCTGTGTTCCGATCGGAACGAAGAGGACTAAGTCAAGTAAGTCAAAGTCAGTGTTTGCGGGCCCTTCGTCCCCTGATCCTCAGACCAGAATGTCGCTCCCGGACTCCACCGGTGCTTAACCGAATCATGGACCCCGCTTCGGTTGGCGCACCCCCCTCCCCCCACCCCCTCCTCTGAACCACCTCTTTATAAACATAGTCACTCTGAATTACACGATCTTCTGTTGTTTTGGGTTTTTTTTAAAAAACAACCTTTCTAACGAGAACCGTCTTCTTCCTCATAGTGCCCACACTGTGTTTTCCCTTTTCCCACTCCTTCCCCCCTTCCCATGCTTTCCGATTCGCACCCCGTACCCCCCCCCCCCCCCCCCCTCCCCCTCCCCTGGCTTTCAACGTCACAGCAGTATGAGTCTCGCCTGCATTTGTAAGGCTTATTCGTGATTCCCTCTTGTCAGCTCTTTCCTGCTTATATGTTTATTTATTTATGTAATGACATCTATTTATACGTGTTCTTATTGGGGGGGGGGGGGGGGGGGGGGGGGGCGGAAAAACTCAGTGGAAGAGCGCCGGACTCGTAATCTTGGGATTGCGGGTTCGAACCTCCGCCGGGCCGTTTTCGGTACACGGGGTGGGGGGGGGGGGGGGGGGGGGGGTCTCTCTCGGAGTTAACATTGGTTCTGACTCCATTCCCCATATAGTCCTTCGAATGAGACTATAAACCGAGGTTCCGTGTGTGAACGCACGCATAACATCTTGCACATACGTAAAATCCCATCACCAACTTTCGCAAGAGAAGGCCAGTTTGGCCGTTGGTATGGATGATACGTTACACGTAGCATGCACCTTCCCCGAAGTTGGAGTATGGCTGCCTTAATGGCGGGATTAAAAAAAAAAAAAAACATGCACACAAAACTCCACTCCCTTTTTGGGTAGATGGGATTAATCCTTGCCTGTCTATACAAGGAGTCTCCGCAGGAGTATCAGCCTGCGTACTCCAAGAAGAACTTATTCATTTGCATACATAGTGACCTACTCATTGATTTTTTTTTTTTTTTTTTTTTAAAACTCCTAAACATTATCGATTGGATCGTGGCTGAACAGGCGAGGTTTGCGAGCATTATGTACAAAATCACCCACAAGGCTAGAAACATGCGACAACCCTGATAAATGACCCGAAACGAAACACTGCACGAGTAATTCCTATCATGATACGACCTTCCTCTTGCCATGCTAACGCAACCCTTTCCCAGTTTCAGATCGGAACTGTGAAAAAGGGTGGATGCGTGGGGGAAGGGGGGTGGGGGGG
>JADBJO010000265.1:320000-327500 GCA_016801955.1 Conus betulinus | reverse complement strand
AATGACTGATGCGTGATAGGCCTATATTATTTGTTTAGCTCATGCGTACTCATATATACTTCGTGTGCTCGATGTTATACTTGAAATGGGATTTCCGAAGAGATGTGGCAATCTACCACGGAAGGATGAAGGATGCGGAACAGAAGTAACCGCATATGTCCCAGAGAAGACAAACCAAGCAGATCACTATCCCAATATACCCCCCCCCCCCCCCCCACCCCCAACCCTCGCCCCACACCCGATGTTGGACTTCGTAATAATGCTAAATATTGTGAATATCATCGTCCGCACAGGTGGCTTGCCAACACAAAGGAGATTCTACACGCTCGTCACTTTCACCCTTGACCTTTCACCTTGCTTTATGCATGTATACTCCATGAACAGGGAACGTGAATGCCAGTGACTCGAACAACAAAAGAATTAGTACGCCCTCCGTAGGGCATACTATTTTAGCTCGAATGAAGAAAATGTCATTGCGGAGATGCTGAACTAAAGTCTGCCGGCATTCAGAGGTAATCCGTGAGTCGACGATGCTTTAAGACAAGCACATAAACGTATACTGCATATGTTGATGTTTGATCCTAGACAAACTCTTACCGCTTTCACTCATGGTTTAGTGGATAACTCCATCACTGTCTCTCTGTCTCTCTCCCTCTCCCTGTCTCTCTCTCTCTCTCTCTCTCTCTCTCTCTCTCTCTCTCTCTCTCTCTCTCTCTCACACACACACACACACACACACACACACACACACACACACACACACACACACACTAACTGCGCTACCACGTTTTTCGACTCACCAGATTTTGCGCAGTTAGGAGCATTTCAACTACGCTCATCAAAGTGCAACATACATATCTGTTGATCGAGTTGCGTGTTCTGCGTTTTCGAATTTGTAATTGATCTAACATCAGCGAAAACGTGCGCAGGTTTGCTTGCGAAAGGAAAGAAGGTAAACCACACATGGTTTGTATTGTAAACTAAGGCGATCCTGTCTGGGAGCTGGAGCAAATAATCAAAACAGACCATAATTCTCAACTTTCAATACGAGCTCTAAATGCCTTGGGCAGGTCTGAGTATTAGAGATTTCCAGGCGTGACAGGTTATCAAGCCTTTCAAACTGCTACGTGTGCGGGCCCTATAACCTTTCAATGCTGTGCTCGCAGTATCGTGAACAGATTTAAAATAAATATTTTGGATCGCTTGACGCAGTTGATACATGGTATCCCGTGTCTGAAGTTGCCACGTGGATGGACTCCCTAAAAGCGATTATACGACTCGGTTGTTAACACTCGCCGATTAGAAATAGAATAAATATAAATAAATAAAATAAAAAGAAAGAGAAAAGAGATGGGACTCTCGATTTTCCGTCATTATTTTCATTACTGGATAAACCAACAGAACCAAGATACAGGATCTCAAATGTCCAAAGAAAGATCGAGAAACACAAGGCACACAGAATTAGTTTTGAAACGATCCCAACGATTTCAACGAACGCACTTACCTTTAATGTGGTGTTAAGAAATAAACTGCCCATGATCATTAAAGACTGTGGAGAGTGTTAGGCACAGATGTTATTTTCCCCGCTAATCGATTTGTTCACAGTGTATGCCTGTCAACAGCTGTCGGTGCATTGATGTCGATAATAGGGATGTGTATTGTGTGTGTGTGTGTGTGTGTGTGTGTGTGTGTGTGTTGCGTTGCGCGTGTGTGTGTGTGTGTGTGTGTGTGTGTGTGTGTGTGTGTGTGTGTGTGTGTGTGCTCGCACGCGCGCGCGCGAGTGTGTGTGTGTGTGTGTGTGTGTGTGTGTGTGTGTGTGTGTGTGTGAGGAATCGCAGAGAGCAGAGAGGTGGGTAGGTGTGGGGGGAAGGACGCGAATAGACGACGGATGAGAGAGCAGGGGGACGATGGAGGGCATGCTCGCGTGCACATGTGTGTGTGTGTGTGTGTGTGTGTGTGTGTGTGTGTGTGTGTGTGTAAGAATGGTGAGGAGGGGCAGGGAAGGATGGAGGGGAAGGGGGCCGAAGGACTCAGAAAGAGGAAGAAGGAAGGGGAAGGGAGGAAAATGTTTGTGCGTGTGTGTGTTGTATATGTTTTCATGCGCGCGCATGTGCGTGTTTGTTTGGTCAATGTGTTTATATAAATAATTATGATTATGTATGTATGTGGACGGGGGGGGGGGGGGGGGGGGGGGGGGGGGGGGGGTGTGTGTGTGCACTTCATGTTGTTCATTGCTCAGCCGACCGTAGAGGCCATATGACATCGTCAGTTAGTATGTGTGTCTACTTTTCCTTCAAGTTATTGCTATTCATGCTATGTGGTATGCATTGTAGTGGGAGGAGCGGTGGGCAGTGTGTGTGTGTGTGTGTGTGTGTGTGTGTGTGTGTGTGTGTGTGTGTGTGTGTGTGTGCGCGCGCGCGCGCGCGCGCGCGCGCGTGTGTGTGCATACCCAGGTCAAATCACGTCATAATGTCTATATCTCAGCCGATTTCGGAGGCCACATGTGGGTTGCAACCAAATTAACAGAACAATGTACCAGTTAATTGACGAGACTAAAAAACCACCTAAGTCAAGGGCAGAAGCCGAAAGACTGATCTGCAACGACGTACATCACTAACCACATCGAAATGAGACACAGTCGAAGATTCTGTTTTCTTTGAAACACACACACACACACACACACACACACACACACACACACACACACACACACACACAGATGGAACCTCTCGGAACAAGTCCGTCATGAATTCCGCCCTCAAATATTTGCATCTTTGGTTGTGCAAGTTCTAAAACTCAGTCAAAAGATGAATGTTGAGCTGGTTGGTTCCACACGGTATGCAGCCACAGAGCCTGTTTGTTCTTTAGAAGAAATGATCCACAGTGAGCAACGAAAACAAAATCAGTGTGATCATAGTCTGTATAACACCGCGTTTGTTCGTTGAACCGAAGAGAGATTGTAATTCTAGTAGGAATTACACGTCTTCAATTACAATATAGTAGATTCACAAGTGAGCACTCGATGACCATCGCAGCGGTCCCAGTACAAGAACGTGTCCTCAAATAATTTGACTTGGAACCTCTTCGTAGCACATCCTCCTCGCTCTCTCATTCTCTGAACTATTTTACCGACGATAAAATCGAAAGTTCTAAAGACATGGTGTGATCTAGCTAACACAATGATCATTATGGATGCGATGATATTCTAGAATCACGACGTAGCACAGTCAAAATATAAAGATTTAGAACGTTCTGGAAGGATCGAGAAACGTCACGTGTTATAGCCCATCAGCAGGTGTTCTGCGAACATTGGGTCACAACAGGCACAACTGAACCACATCATAGTGACTGACTTGAGATGCAGAGTCTCCTCTGGTGTGCGGCCGCATGACAACCTGATATATATTGCTCCCCTGAGGTCGTTTGATCCTGAGACAGCAACTGGGGTGTATGTCGGTGTATGGGGAAGGGAGGGGGGGGGGGGGGGGGGGGGGGGGGGGGGCGTCGTCTGGAATATGCCACCAAGAGAGCATGAACATTGAGAGTAGAAAATCAACCATCCTCACCCTCCACTATCCTTCAAAACACACACACACACACACACACACACACACACACACACACACACACACACACACACACACACACACAAGTACTTACCGCATGGCTTTCATTTGTAGTTGACAACTCATCAGCCTTGATAGTTACAGAAGAATAAACATTGATTGTTGAAAGACTATCAGGCAGAAGAATACACACTGATTGTTGAAAGACTGTCAGACAGAAGAATCAACATTGTTTGTTGAAAGACTGTCAGGCAGAATAATCAACTTTGATTGTTGAAAGACTTTCAGGCAGAAGAATCAACATTGATTGTTGAAAGACTGTCAGGCAGAATAATCAACATTGATTGTTTAAAGACTTTCAGGCAGAAGAATCAACATTGATTGTTGAAAGACTGTCAGGCAGAAGAATCAGCATTAATTGTTGAAAGACTATCAGGCAGAAGAATCAACATTGATTGTTGTAAGACTGTCAGGCAGAAGAATCAACATTGATTGTTGAAAGACTGTCAGGCAGAATAATCAACATTGATTGTTTAAAGACTTTCAGGCAGAAGAATCAACATTGATTGTTGAAAGACTGTCAGGCAGAAGAATCAGCATTAATTGTTGAAAGACTGTCAGGCAGAAAGAGCAGCAGAAGAATCAACATTGATTGTTGTAAGCTGTCAGGCAGAAGAATCAACATTGATTGTTGAAAGACTGTCAGGCAGAAGGATCAACGTTGATTGTTGAAAGACTGTCAGGCAGAAGAATCAGCATTCATTGTTGAAAGACTGCCAGGCAGAAGAATCAGCATTAATTGTTGAAAGACTGTCAGGCAGAAGAATCAACATTGATTGTTGAAAGACTGTCAGGCAGAATAATCAACTTTGATCGTTGAAAGACTGTCAGGCAGAAGAATCAACATTGATTGTTGAAAGACTGTCAGCCAGACGAATCAGTATTCATTGTTGAAAGACTGCCAGGCAGAGTCCTATTTTTTTTCAGAAAATGGAAAACCCTAGAAGGAAACGTGTTGTTGAATATTTACCTAGATACATTAGTATTCTATAGATTATGATTATATGCACGTAAAAGCCCTGATCTGCCCCCCCCCCCCCCCCCCCCCCCCCCCCCACCACTACGCCCACCGTTATGCACTTCATCCATTCCCCCTCTGCCCCAATACTCCCTCCTACGTCACGCCTCTATCCGCGTCCCCTCTGCCTTAATAAGCCCATCCATGTCAAACCCTTCAACTGCCCCCTCTGTCCCTGTGGGTGCACCCATGTCACGCCCTTTATCCGCGCCCCCTCTGCCCCAATAAGCCCCATCCATGTCAAGCCCTTCAACTGCCCCCGCTGCCCAATAACCCACCCATGTCACGTTCTTCATCCGCGTCCCTCTGGCTTAATAAGCCCATCCATGTCAAGCCCTTCATCTGCCCCCTCTGCCCCTGTGGGTGCACCCACCCACGCCCGCACATCATCTGTGCCCCCTCTGCCCCAGTTCGCCCCACCCACGCCACACCCTGCATCAACACCCCCCCCCCTGCCCCCAACCCCCAAGCATGTTCTCATCCGCTCCCTCTGCCAATGCACCACCCACCGCGCCCGTCATCTGCCCTCTCTGCCATGATATGCCCACCACGTCACGCACATTATCTGTGTCCCCTCTTCCCAAGTACGCCCACCCGTGTCACACTCTGCATCGACCCCCCCCCCCCCGCCGTCACCATGCTCTAAATGATCTTGACCTCCAGATCGAAATCATGTGCATCCTGTACGACCATCCAAGTCCCCCTGCATTCTCCCCCCCCTATCCCCTTTCGCAATGTCATGCTCTCAGATGCTAACCCTCCTGTAGATCGATAAACATCACACCCTGAAATTGACGCCCCCCCCCCCCCCCCCCCCCCTATAGTCCCGCCCTATTCACCCATGGAAATGACGCTGATATCCCCGTCCCCTCCCCCCGCCCTTCGTGTGAAATCTGCACTATCTGTGCTCACGCTCACACTAATGTCACACGGCATCCGCGCCCCCTGCGCCCCCACCTATGTTATGTCCTGCAGACACCCCGTCCATCCCCCCCTGTGTCATGCCCTTTATTTGCCCCTCTCCCTCATCCCATCCTCCACCCACGCCACGCCCAGCATCCGCGACCGCCGTACCATCACTAATGTCATACGCTGTGTCTGCATCCTCCATACCCGCCACCACGTCGAACACTGCATCCAAGACCCCCTTACCCCCATCCATGTCACACCTTGCTTTCACGATGTCGTACCCGTGGCATACCCTGCATCCACGTCGCCTGTACCCCTACACGTCATATCCTGCATTCGCTCCTCTCTACCCCCTCCCACGTATGTTATATATGTCGCGCACCAAGAACGTACCTTTCCTTCCCTCCCCAATCCCCCTTCCCCCACCTCCGTTCGCCCATCCATGACACATCATTCATCCGTGCTAACCCCCCCCCCCTTCTTACATCCATCCATGCCATACCCTGCATTCACGCTCCCTCCAACCCATCATGCCCACCCATGTGCATTCATGTTCCCCCCCCCCCTTCCCACCCCCATCCGTTTCGAGCGCTGTATCCACCCCTCCCCCCTTCCTCCAGTTCGCCCAGCCATGTCACGCCTTGCATCCGCGCCTACCCTCCACGCCCATCCAAGTTACGCTCGGCATCAGTGCCCCCTCCACACCAACACACACTACCCAATATGACTCCTTGCATCGCGCCTCGCTGCCCCAATATACCCACCTTGCCTCGACCTTCATCCAGCTCCCTTTGCCCCAATAAGACACAAGTGTCATAACCGTCATCCGAGCCCCTCTGCACTACTAAGCCAACTCTGTAACGTCCTTCATCTGCCCTTTCTGCCCCGATAAGACACCTATGTCATGTCGTTCTTCCGCGCTCCCTCTGCCCAATATGCCCACCATGCCACGCCTTTCATCCACTTCCTCTGTCCCAATAAGTCACCCACGTTACCTTCATCCTCGTCCCCTTTGTCCTAATACGACACCCACGTTATACCCTTCATCCACCCTCCCTCAACCTGATACGCCCACCATACCATGCCCTTCATCCACAGCTCTCTCTGCCCCAATAAGACACCCACGTCAAGACCTTCATCCGCTCCCTCTGTCCAGATACGTCCACCATTTAACGACCTCATTCGCGTCTCCTCTGCCCCAATAAGACACCCACGTCAAGACCTTCATCCGCTCCCTCTGTCCAGAAACGTCTCCCCTCTGCCCCAATAAGGCACCCACGTCCCGCTTTTCATCTGCGCCCCCTCTGCCCAAATAGGACCACTATGCCAAGTCTTTCATCAGCACGCCCCTCTGCCCCAATACGCCCACCCACGAAATGCCCTTCATCCACGAACCCTCTGCCCCAATACGCCTACCCACGTATGCCCTTCATCTCCCCTCCCACCTTAAGCCTGAATACGCCCATCCCACGCCTTTCGTCATGCCCCCATTCCCCAATCTCCCCTCACACCTTTCTGCCCCCATTGCCCCAATACGCCCATCCATGTTACGCCTTTCGTCAGAGCCCCCATTGCCCCAATGCGCCCATCCATGTCACGCCCTTCAGCTGCGCTCCCTCTAACCAAATTCGCCCACCATATAACGCCTTTCATCTGCACCTCCTCTACTCCAATACGCTCACCATGTCCGCATTTCATCTGTCTCCCCTGCCTCGATACACCCAACCAAGTCACGCCCTTCACTACACACCTCTGCACCAAAACGCCCACCATGTCACGCATTTCATCTGTCTCCCCTGCCTCGATACACCCAACCAAGTCACGCCCTTCATCCACACACCCTCTGCCCAAAACGCCCACTATGTCACGCCCTTCATCAGCGCCCCCTTTTGCCCAATATGCCCAACATGTCATGCTCTTCATCATCTTCCTCTGCCCGAATACACC
>JADBJO010000265.1:310000-315000 GCA_016801955.1 Conus betulinus | reverse complement strand
GAGAGAGAGGACAAATAATTCTGCAACTGTAAGAACATGAATGAATGATATATGTATGAAACAATTACAAATAAAACTGAAAGATATCGTGGCATTGTCATAGCTATTTAAACACATTTTGAATTAATTCTGTCGCTAAACGCGAGTGCCGTGTTGAGTTGGGAAATAATTAGGCACATCAGCATCTCAAATGCAGATGACCTATACATGCAGGGGGATGGATCTGCCGTAGAAAAAAAAATAAATGGTAATGATGGTGTGGAATTGTATCTACATTTGACGGACAACCTTATAGGATGATAACTGTAATAAAGTCGCACAAACTGGGTTTCATATATCTTAAAGTCAGGTTGGCCAGGTAAAATACTATAAATACAATTTGTCATGCAGACATGGTGTGTAAAGTGGATACTGTACAGCCATAGTTCTAGCTTTTCTGAAGTAGCCAAACTCTACAACCACCAACAAAATACAGGTTCCTTTCCAAAAGATATAAAATTTCAAATTAAGCTTTTTTTTTTCAATTTTTATTCAGTCAGTATGTCATTTTGATGCCAAAGAATGTTTTCACATCACACTTCTCAAAATTGATCTTCCAATAAATCACACACGATCATTTTTCTCTCTAATCGCAAATTCTGTGTATTGCTCAAGTAAGCTAAACTTCCGTCGGACCACCGGTTCACAAGTGTTTCGTCCACCACGAAATTACCGCATCAGTTCGACTTAAAATCTGTGGGGTAAAAACACACACACACACACACACACACACACACATACATATATATATATATATATATATATATATATATATATATCGGCATATATGCTCGGCAGCTGGAGGGTGGATATATATATATGTTATATATATATATATATATATATATATATATACATATCCATAATTTCACTGGTTTTGTCACATCACACACAATCTTATCATTTTCACAGCCTATCATGCTTCTAACGCTGATATTTTTTTTTTTTTTTTTTTTTTTTTTTGGATCGCGAAATCGGAAAATGCCTTGTTCCTCCAATTGTCACTGTATATCTTTTTACTGGACGTTGTAGCACACCATATGGGCAGTACATCATGCACGCCTTTGGATCATTTTAAGCGTCATTCTTCAATACGCGTGGCAGTACGGTTTTTAATGACAGCCACAGTCACACCAACGGATAGTGGTGGTAGTGGTGGTGGTGGAGTGGTGGTGGTGGTGGTGGTGGTGGTGGACCCACAGCTCACCTAAAATGCTACGTAAAGAGGCCTACGTGACAGCTCAGCTGTGGAATTTCTGCTTAAGATGTGAGCATGCTACCTAAAGTGTGGATCGGTTTCATAAACCCATATTGTTGATCTGCTGCTTACAGAGTGACCTGTTACATTTGTTGAACCTTTCCTTAATTTTTGTCCACTGCCATTGTTACCTGCTTTGTGAACTTCTACATCTGTGGAGCTGAGACTTTTATCTTCTCCACTGCAATGGCTGCGTAAAATAGGATTCCATTGCCACAGTCACATAGTGACCTGCTACATATTGCTTTTATGTTCCCTTTTCCAAAACAAACTTTTTATTAACCAGTCTATAATTGTTCACTTGACTGAACCTCACAAAGCAACTGGGATAAGTGTGTTCTTATGTATGCAACAACATTTCTCTTTCTATATTTTGGATACCTAAACATTCCTGTTTTATCGTCCACCTTCTTCTTAAATTATTTGACTGGACAAGGCTCTTTAAAGCAAATTTATATGAACAGGAATGCTGGAACTCAGAGATTGATTTTATGTTGTTAGGTTATGATAGATTGTGGTCAAAGAGTTTCATTCCTTTTAAAATTAAAATGCAGTTTGCCATTACATTGAAAATGCTGCTGTGTATGTGTCAAGTATGCTATTTTGTTTTATCTGAATATATGGTTCACATTATGACCAGTTATTATTATTTTTGAAACTAACTTGAAAAGATCAATTTGATTACAGAATGTGTGCAATTACTGTAATGGATGGAGGAGCAGACATGAAAATTAATACAAGTTATGATGAAAGAGAGTTAATTGGGAATTGTTTAGGCCTTTGTGTCAGACATTTCATTGCATAATTTTGATTAAAGTATGTAACAATAAACAAAAAAAAATGGTGCAAAGTGTGGGTTTTTGTTCTACAAGCAGTAAATCCTATTTATGTAGCCGTTGCAGTGGAGAAGACAAAGTCTCAACTCCACGGATTTGGAGTTCAAATTCGTCTTCTGAGAAGACTGGATCTATATTCAGATCCAAGTTATTTTTCATTCAAAGACAATCAAAATTCGATTGATTGACTTAGTTTATTCCCTTAATGAAATAAGTAAACATTATAAGCTATTCATGGCTGTTTACAAAGAACTTTATATTTCGATTTTAATTCATAAAAAGTTCCCATAAAAAAGTTGGTTTGGTCAATAATTTTGACCATTCTTAAACGTCTGTAAACTAAAGCATGATTTTATTTTTGTCACGTCTTAACTTAATATTAAAATGACAGCTTGCGAAAATTGGCCGTAGGAAAGGTAGAAAAGTTTCATAAATCTTTAGGCAAAGCATGTAAGCTGAACTCATTGTGACATATCAGCTTGTGAGTCGACTTCCTAATGCCACGGGACAAAAAAGAGTAAACATAATTTGTCGTTATTTGTGCTTTATCCTCCAGTCGTAAGGTATTACGTCTAACAAGCAGTTTGGCCTTTTGTGTACATTCTCTACTTTCCATACAGGGGATATGGTAATGTGAAAAGAAACAGAAGTGTGAACATAAGGCATCAGCATTTTGGTTCACAAAAAACGTGGCAGTGAATTGAAACTTAACCCATCATTAAATGGGCAAAACCATTAAATTTTCTCCGTGCCACGTGTGGTATGTTTGCATCATTTTTAATAAAACAAAGGCAAAGTAGTCACAGCATATGGTAATGAGTTTTTGCATATGTAAAACGCAGGCAAAGAAAGACGGGCTGTGGCACTATGATAGGTTACCAAAAGGATCTTCATAAATGCTAATTGTAAAACACTACGTGCAATATGTAAATAGAAATACGGTATAAAAGAGTAATGCCTTTGTTATCATCTGCTTTCATAGTTTTGATATTGCACGTCAGGAACGCTAGTGATTTAGTGTTGTGTGTGAGTTACAGTTCACACTACCACCAATACCGCCGTGTCGGCCTAGAAATCGTTAAAAAACCATACTTATGATACTTTTTTTCAAAATTTTCCTTTCAATGAGTGTAAGCACATATACAGGACTAAAACCTGACAAAGTTTGAAAAAGATCCAACCAATAGTTATTTTACAATGTTCGATTTATGTTTCAACTGCAAATCGTGTTCGCTGAAAACTAAGGTCGATTTATTTTCTAAAGTCGAAACAGGGATTTCTCTCAAAAGTAAAAAATCCCGTGGTAGTGAAGTAGATTATTGGTTTTAGGGCAAAAGGAGTTTTATTTTCGAGTGCCATCTATCCCTGTTTGTTTGTTGGCAATATTCAAATTTCATGATTTCTAATTTTTACTTTTTAGTAGCATCACTTGGACAACCAACTACTCTCACAAAAACGGGTGAATTCCAGGTGCGTTTCAATGTTCTGATGCCATCTACACTCCATAGTAGTGTGCTGAAAGGAAAATCAGTTTGGACAGTTTTATCCTTGCGGCGGTGGCATTGCACGAAAATAAGGTAACAAATTCCTTGCCACTGGGTGGTGGTGGTGGTGGTGGTAGTGGTGGTGGTGGCGTGGTGGTGGTGGTGGTGGTGGTGGTGGTGGTGGAGTGGTAGTGATGGTGGTGGTGGTGGTGGTGGTGGAGTGGCAGTGATGGTGGTGGTGGTGGTGGAGTGGTAGTGATGGTGGTGGTGGTGGTGGTGGTGGTGGTGGAGTGGTAGGTATGGTGGTGGTGGTGGTGGAGTGGTAGTGATGGTGATGGTGGTGGTGGTGGAGTGGTAGTGATGGCGGTGGTGGTGGTGGTGATGTGGTAGTGATGGTGGTGGTGGTGGTGAAGTGGTAGTGATTGTGGTAGTGGTGGTGAAGTGGTAGTGATGGTGGTGGTGGAGTGGTAGTGATGGTGGTGGTGGTGGTGGTGGTGGTGGAGTGGTAGTGATGGTGGTGGTGGAGTGGTAGTGGTGGTGGTGGTGGTGGTGGTGGTGAAGTGGTAGTGATGGTGGTGGTGGTGGAGTGGTAGTGATGGTGGTGGTGGTGGTGGTGGTGGTGGTGGAGTGGTAGTGATGGTGGTGGTGGAGAAGTGGTAGTGATGGTGGTAGTGGTGGTGAAGTGGTAGTGATGGTGGTGGTGGAGAAGTGGTAGTGATGGGTGGTGGTGGTGGTGAAGTGGTAAAGATGGTGGTAGTGGTGGTGAAGTGGTAGTGATGATGGTGGTGGTGGTGGTGAAGTGGTAGTGATGGTGGTGGTGGGTGGTGAGTGGTAGTGATGGTGGTGGTGGTGGTGGTGGAGTGGTAGTGATGGTGGTGGTGGTGAAGTGGTAGTGATGGTGGTGGTGGTGGAGTGGTAGTGATGGTGGTGGTAATGAAGTGGTAGTGATGGTGGTAGTGGTGAAGTGGTAGTGATGGTGGTAGTGGTGAAATGGTAGTGATGGTGGTAGTGGTGGAGTGGTAGTGATGGTGGTGGTGAAATGGTAGTGATGGTGGTAGTGGTGAAGTGGTAGTGATGGTGGTGGTGGTGGTGAAGTGGTAGTGATGGTGGTAGTGGTGAAGTGGTAGTGATGGTGGTAGTGGTGGAGTGGTAGTGATGGTGGTGGTGAAATGGTAGTGATGGTGGTAGTGGTGAAGTGGTAGTGATGGTGGTGTGGTGGTGAAGTGGTAGTGATGGTGGTGGTGGTGGTGGTAAAGTGGTAGTGATGGTGGTGGTAGTAGTGAAGTGGTAGTGATGGTGGTGGTAGTGGTGAGTGTGGTAGTGATGGTGGTGGTGGTGGTGAAGTGGTAGTGATGGTGGTGGTGGGTGAAGTGGTAGTGATGG
>JADBJO010000265.1:292500-295000 GCA_016801955.1 Conus betulinus | reverse complement strand
CAATGATATAATTTATAGGGCTGTCTGTAGGATGCATGAATGTTAATGCTCCGTGCCACTTCGGTTTCATTTAAACGGTTAGATTTTCAGTTGCAAAGTGAGATGACTGCAGGCAGAAATCTAAACAAATCGTAAATAAATGTTAGCGAACCGCCAAGAGAAGCGTGGACAAACGAGTCACAAGACAAAACACGACGCGTTTCGACCTCTTAGGTCTTCTTCAGGCAAGACACAAACAAATTATAGGACAATGAAAATGTCCTATTTGTTTGTGTCTTCCCTGAAGAAGATCTAAGAGGTCGAAACGCGTCGTGTTTGTCTTGTGACTCGTTTGTCCACGTTTCTCTTGGCGGTTCGCTAACATTTATTTTAGATTTGGTTAGATTTTCAGTTAAGCTTTTGTTTAATGCGAGAAAGTAGACAGTTGTCCTGTGTATTCTTTTGGATAATGTGATGGTATGTTGGAAAATACGTTAACACACTTTCCAGAGGTACTCTTTTCACATAATTTTCTCAAACACTTATTTGGATATACACCGGAGAGCATATCTAATCTTCACATTCCTCGTCGCTTTGCCAGCTGATTGTACTCCGTGGGTGTCATAGACCCGTCGCTGTTAACGAGGCAATTTAAAGGCATGCCTCTATTTTTGTACTCCCAGTCTTATAGAACAGGGAGTACTTTAGAATGGGAACAACGAAATGCTGTCTGTGTGTCTGTCTGTGTGTCTGTCTGTCTGTCCGTCCGTGGTCAAAATGTGTTCCAGTCGCTCCAGACAAGACTACTGGGCCGATCTTTCTGAAAATTTGTAGGTATATGGATCATGGATGATGCCCGATGGTTTGTTTTACCCTTATATCCGTGACTAACGGCTATAACGGCCCATAACGGTTTTTCTTTCTTTATGAAATATCACAAAAAGTACTTGGCCGATCTTTCTGAAAATTTGCAGGTATGTTCACTATGGGTCACGGATGATGGCCGGTGTTTACCAGAATAGCCGTTACTAACGGCTATAACGGGTCAAAACGGTTTTTCCCTCTTTATGGAATATCTCATGCGTATTCAAGATAAACAGGAAGTACGTTCATATGCTTTGCATCTTGTTACTTTCATTGGTCTGACAGAACCATAGTCGCTGTCGAGGCAGTTCCTCTCTGTGACCATCTGTTTCTATATTGTTGATTGTAGTTTTTGTGTGTTAGTTTGTCTGGATGTTTTTTTGTTTTGTTTTTTTTTTTTCCCCATTAATCTGTCAGTCTTCTTTCTTTCAGTCTACGTGTCTGTCGACTGTTTCCTAGTGTCGCTTACCGTCCTCTTTATTTCAGTCTAGCGTTCTCTTTTTCTTGGCAGAAAGTTTAGTTGTCACCCACACACACTAGCTCTGTGACTAAGCAATTATTGCCTCCAGTACAGAGGCTTCGTAGGTGGTGTCCCGCGTATACTGGATCAAAACAGGCAACACTGAACACTACCCTCGTGACTCGGCAGCAGTGCAGTGTCTCCTCCGGTCGATAGCCTCAAGACGACTTGATCCGGGTTGCTCCCAGTTGAATGCCAGCAGCAGGGCTGCCACGGGGCAAACCAGAGCGCTGCTGGGAACAAAGAGATGGCGTTAGTGGCTTGCGTGTCATGTCAAGTGGCACAGAAGATGAGAGAGCGGACCAAAAAAAAAATTGTTAATTGCTATGGTTCTTGTGAAAAACAAAAACTGTTGAAGAGCAGTCAGTATCCAAAATGAGCAGACACTTCAGAACTCTGTAGAACTGTTATCTTTTTTGTTTGTTTGTTTGTTTGTTTTTGTCAGCTGCGAGAATAGTTAGGTAATGTCGACGCTTTGCTCTGAATCTCGGTTTCTCACTCATCTACCTTGTCCAATGAATATGAAACGGCATACATGCTTACGTCACCCGTGTTTACAATGTACAGGTAGGTAACATGTCGCACATTACAATGTGTTTATGCTGGTAGGTGCACGTAGCACGTCACACATGTTTACCAGGTGCGGGTGGGAAAAGTTAGCATGTCACATGTTCACCCCATGCTGGCAAGTACAGGCAGCATGTCATACAGGTTTATCCCATGCTGGTTAGCACAGGTAGCATGTCATACAGGTTTATCCCATGCTGGTTAGTATGGGTAGCACGTCATACAGGTTTTTCCCATGCTGGTTAGTACAGATAGCATGTCATACAGGTTTATCCCATGCTGGTTAGTACGGGTAGCATGTCATACAGGTTTATCCCATGCTGGTTATATGGGTAGCATGTCATACAGGTTTATCCATGCTGGTTAGTATGGGCAGCATGTCATACAGGTATCCCATGCTGGTTAGTATGGGCAGCATGTCATACAGGTTTATCCCATGCTGGTTAGTATGGGCAGCATGTCATACAGGTTTATCCCATGCTGGTTAGTATGGGTAGCATGTCACAAATTAAATCCCACGTTCGTAAGGTACAGGTAGCATGTCACATACGTTTACATCATGCTGGTAGG
>JADBJO010000265.1:285000-287500 GCA_016801955.1 Conus betulinus | reverse complement strand
TGAATTGGAAGAGAAAATGTCTTCAGTCTGGACAGTTATCAATGTGGAAGAGAAAATGTCTTCAGTCTTGACAGTTATCAATTTGGGAAGACAAAATGTCTTTAGTCTTGGCAGTTATCAATGTGGAAGAGAAAATGTCTTTAGTCTTGGCAGTTATCATGTGGTGGAGAGAGAAAAGGTCTTCAGTCTGGACAGTTATCAATGTGGAACAGAAAATGTCTTTGAAGTTGACTGTCTCGGGTGGGAATCAAACACTGAACCCTAGAACAAGACTCTGACGCCTCACCCACTGGGCCAACGAGGTTCCCTGGTAGAGAAAGTGACCCAACACCCAACCTTGTAAAATGTGAGGAAGATCCGTCCAGATGCTTTCATCTTCACAACAGAGAGAGAGAGAGAGAGAGAGAGAGAGAGAGAGAGAGAGAGAGAGAGAGAGAGAGAGAGAGAGAGAGAGAGAGAGAGAACGTCTCCTTATCCCCCCCCCCCTCCCCCGCACGCCCACCCCCATTCCCTTGAGTGATTATGGATTCGAGCGCCTTGCAATGCAGGAATGTGATCAAGAGCTGACTGATCCAGCTGCAGCGGCTGCAAGGGAAAGTGGTAATGTCTCTCCCTGGTGCCTGTTTGTGGCACAGCTCGTCTCTTCTCTGGCTTCCTCTGAAGTCATCACTCTCAGTTGGTAAAGCGCTGGACTCGTAATCCAAGGGTTGCGGGTTCGAATCTCCGCCGGGGGTCTTTTCGGTACAGGGAGATTTTTCCCTCGGAGTTAACATTAGTTCTGACTCCATTTCCCATACAGCCCTTCGAATGAGACTATAAACCGAGGTTCCGTGTGTGAACGCACGCATGATATCTTGTACACATGTAAAATCCCATCACCAACTTTCGGAAGAGAAGGCCAGCTTGCCCGTTGGTATGGATGACACGTTACACATAGCATGCATCTTTCCCGAAGATGGAGTATGGCTCCCTTAATGGTGGGATAAAAAACGGTCATACACACAAAACTCCACTCCCTTTTTTGGGTAGATGGGATTAATACTTGTCTGTCCATATAGAGAACGTCCGCAGGAGTATCAGCCTGCGTACGCAGAAGAAGAAGAAGAATCACACTGTCTTCGAAGTCTGTCCTTGTCTTTCTTCGAACTGTTGACGATTTGACGTCTCTCCTCACACTACCTATGAATTCTGTCCTCTTTTTCTTTCAAGTTGCTTTTAGATTGGATGTCTGTCTTCATACCACCTCTGAAGTCTGTCTTTTCTTTCTGCAGACTGTACTGGAATAAATGTTCGTCTTCACACTGCCTCTGGAGAATGTCTTGTCTTTCCCCCAGGCTGTTGTGGAGTGCTGATGCTCATCCTGGAACTAACTCTGCAGTCTGTCCTGTCTTTCCATCAAGTTGTTCTGGAGCCGACGTCCGTTGTTCGCACTAACCCTGGTCCCTCCTCTCCGTCCTGTACCCTGCTCTGTGGTTCCCGTCTCCAGGCTGAGCGGTTCTGTCTAACCAGTTGTCATAGAACTGTGTTGAAATGGACTGGTCCGCAGTAGATTGGACTGGATTCGATTGCATCTTGTGACGATATGCTGTATTTCATAACTGTATTGTCAACAGATTTCTCTGTAAAAATCGAGTGTGAGCACGTCGGCACAGTACTAGGTCATCAATCACCCCCCCCCCCCCCCCCGCCTTCCCCCCCAACTACACGATAAATAGCCGTCTGATCGACTGACCAAAGTTAAACCACTATGCCTCTGCCTCAAACGTTTATTTTATGTCTTTTCATTTCACTTTGTTTTTATCCTATTTTTGGATTCGTCTTATGTACATGAATGACAAGCTGCAGTTTTTCAACGATTCAAATAAGTATGACAGTACTGCTCAGACTACAAATGATTCGAAGGGAACCATCCGGTGCATTCTATCCATGCAAATACCATTCAGCTTATAAACTGCGCATGAGAGAGAGAGAGAGAGAGAGAGAGAGAGAGAGAGAGAGAGAGAGAGAGGAATCAGAAATATCGCCAGACCAGCCATCGTCGCCTCTGCCGTCTAATACGAACCTCGCCTCGCAACACTATCCACCTCTCGTCTCTCACCCGCCCCCCCCGCCCCTCCTGACCCCCATTTATCTCACCCAACCTCAAGAAAGGGGAGACGGAAAAAATGAAAGAGGAATAGGAGCAAGAAGAGGAGCAAAAGAAGTTGGAAGAGGAGGAGGGGGAGGAAGAAGACGACGGTGCCAGCAGAGAGAGAGAGAGAGAGAGAGAGAGAGAGAGAGAGAGAGAGAGAGAGAGTCGGCCGAGACAGTAGCCTGTTCGGGAAGCTTTTTAAACCGGGAGAATCAAAGGACCCTAAGACGGGCACAAGATATTTTCCCCCTGAGCTAACCAATTGCTTTCGCCAGTTTTTGCAAGAGTGCAATGTATTGGCCATCGAGTTTTCCCTCTGATTCATTGGCGGCCCCTACCCTATGCTTTTGAGGACATTAGACGTGCCGT
>JADBJO010000265.1:272500-280000 GCA_016801955.1 Conus betulinus | reverse complement strand
CTCTCTCTCTCTCTCTCTCTCTCTCTCTCTCTCTCTCGGGCTCCTCTCGTTCTCTCTTCTCTCTCTCTCTCTCTCTCCTCTCTCTCTCTCTCTCTCTCTCTGTCACACACACACACACACACACACACACACACACACACACACACACACACACCTCTACCAACATATAAAAACACACACACACACACACCACACACACACACACACACACACACACACACACACACACGTGTATACACACACACACACACACACACACACACGTGTACACACACACACACACACACACACACACACACACACACACACACACACACACACACACACACACACACACACACACACACACACACACACACACACACACACACAGCATTTCTTTTCAGTATTATCCAGCAATATTCAAATATATTTAGAGTCTCACATCACTGATTTCAACGAAACAACCAGTCATCTCACCATCCCACCAACCCATCGCTTCACGCTGTTTACCCGTTCACCTCTCATCATCCTCGATGTCACTGCGGCTTTGTCACAGGACTCGCATTATATCGTCAATAGTCATTAATTGATTGTAATTAGTCGTCAGACCGGCTGGTTCTTTGTACCGACGAACGTTTAATTACGGTTCAATAGAGTAGAAGGAGGAGGCAGGGGTGGGTGAGTGGGGTTGAGGGAGTATGCGGTGTAGGGAAGAGGTTTTTTTTTTTGACTGGGGAGGGGAGGGGGGGGGGGGGGGGTATTGGAGAGAGGCATGAAACAGAGTTAGGTTCGCCAGACGAATTAGCAGAGACCGTAACTAAGTTAATCCTTGAAAAAGAGTGAAGTCCAATTTCTTATAAGGCGTACAGTTTTGTAAATCAAAAAAGAAAGACCAATCGAGACAGTAATCACAGTCAGTGGACACGAACTAGAGGATGTAGAATGCCTTGTTGTCACCATCAGTCGTGATGGAACAAAGACGGCTGTGACTCCAATACATTCTGCACACACCGCAGACAGCACTGGTAAGCCTAGACCAGCCTGGGGGAGATTTCAAAGTGACAGGACTGCGGGCGGAAATTCAACAAAAAGAAAATTTATTGTTCCGTCCAACCAAAGAGACAAACAAATTACAATACATGTTTTATAACTGAGGCACTGGGTGCGGGATCCACTGCTGGGTTGGCTATCGAAGTCTGCCGTATCAGCTGAAGTGGAATGTATACCTTAATTTGAACAGCTATCGAAAAAAAAACCCCTATGAAAAGTGCCTTCTGAAAGATCGTGAAGAAAGACAGACTAAGGTACAGCTGAGGACAGTACATGTATGGTCTTACTGTATGGAATGTACTTTCTCCGCATTTATTCGGCTTCGGAAAAACTGAGCCTGCATGCAGTGGGTCTGTCGTGCTCGGTGGAGGGCTACACAGTCTATGCCAGGTGGAGGGGTACACAGTCTATGCTAGGTGGAGGGCTACACAGTCTATGCTAGGTGGAGGGGTACACGGTCTATGCTAGGTGGAGGGCTACACGGTCTATGCTAGGTGGAGGGGCACACACAGTCTATGCTACGTGGAGTACACAGTCTATGCTAGGTGGAGGGGTACACAGGCTATGCTCGGTGGAGGGGTACACAGTCTTTGCTAGGTGGAGGGGTACACAGTCTGTGCTAGGTGGATGGGTACACAGTCTATTCTAGGTGGAGGGGGTACACAGTCTATTCCAGGTGGAGGGGTACACAGTCTATTCCAGGTGGAGGGGTACACAGTCTTTGCTAGGTGGAGGGGTACACAGTGTATTCCAGGTGGAGGGGTACAGAGTCTTTGCTAGGTGGAGGGGTACACAGTCTATGCTAGGTGGAGGGGTACACAGTCTATGCTAGGTGATGGGTACACAGTCTATTCTAGGTGGAGGGGTACACAGTCTATTCCAGGTGGAGGGGTACACAGTCTATGCTAGGTGGAGGGGTACACAGTCCGTGCTTGTGCTTTTGTCCAAGTGTAGCGTTCTCTCTGGGATTCCGGTAGAACTGGCAAGACGCCTTTCTCTATCCTGCGCATAGGCGAAAGACTGCAGAGAAGCCTTCACTCCTGTCTAATGATCAGAGTGCAAATAATTGGAACACGGGTAGATTTTCTTGAATATGACATCTTTGAAGGCCGAACAGCATTAATCAAAAGCAGATGGACCGAGACAGACTTAAAATTAATGACCTTTTTTCTTTTAAGAAAGCGCGCTAACCAGACTTTCCCCCACAATTTGAACGTTTTACAATTCGGAAAACTGTAAATTCACAAGGTGACAGAGACAGCGGTACGAAATAAGACTCATATTCCTGACTATGTCGCCTTCTCTCTCTCTCTCTCTCTCTCTCTCTCTCTCTCTCTCTCTCTCTCTCTGGCCGTTTTGCTAATGGCTCCCTGTGTGTGCATCATATCCTTCCCCTGACAAGCTATTAATATGTTCTGACTCAGGGCTCATTTCTTCCCTCCAACCGCCGACGCCCTTTTGGATTACCTCGCGATGGAGCCAATCGTCCTCATCAAGGGAGCTAATGCAGCGAGCGAAGGGAGAGTTGCGGGTCGTTTTGGCGGTCTCTTTGGCGAAGCTCATTTCGCTAAGTAATAGGTGCCCGAAGGGGACAGGCCGGGTTGCGGGGAGGGATGTTAAGGGTTGGGGTGGGGGGAATGCTTTTTGGGAAGCGGTTCACGCGTGGCTGTTTATGACAGGTCATTATAGCGAGTAGTGAGGGAGGAAGTGGTTTAGCCATTTGCTCGATAGCTCCCTTTATTTGATCGCGTTGCTGATTTTTTTTTTTTTTTTTCCTTTTTTTTTTTTTTTCCACTGGTCGTTGAAGGTGTGCATGGATAAATTTTTATAGCGAGTAGTGAGGGAGGAAGTGGTTTAGCCATTTGCTGCACAGCTCCCTTTATTTGATCGCGTTGCTGATTTTCTTTTTTTTTTTTTTTTTTTTTTTTTTTTTTTTTTTTTTTCTTTTTCTCCTCCTTTTTTTCCACTGGACGTTGAAGGTGTGCATGGATAATTTTTCTCGGGGGAGGAGATGAAGATAGATTTCGGGGAGGTAACGGTGTGGTAGAGAGGTGTGTGTGTGTGTGTGTGTGTGTGTGTGTGTGTGTGTGTGTGTGTGTTGGTGGGGGTGGGGGGTCGTTAAGCACGAGGCAACATTACACCGAAAAAGTTTGTCCACTTGCACGGATCTACACCTTGAGCACAACACATTCCTATTATCTTTGTTATACCTATGCGTTGCTGTGTTTTGGTGCACCTCATCTAAATTTTGATTAATTAAACACATTTTAAAATCTGTTCAAACCTATTTCTAGGTATGACCTCTCTCTCTCTCTCTCTCTCTCTCTCTCTCTCTCTCTCTCTCTCTCTCTCTCTCTCTCTCTCTCTCTCTCTCTCTCTCTCTCTCTCTCTCTCTCTCTCTCTCTCTCTCTCTCGCTCGCTCGCGCTCTCTCTCTTACCTCTGGCTGTTAAAACAATCATTTCTCGACTTTTGATATACAATGCCTTTTTGGTTTTCCTTTTTTATGTTTGTGTTTCATGTTACTGAATGCAAATTTTAAAAAATATTTTTAAAAATGATTCCGGCAAGTTCGGTATTTTGAACTGTACATAGAAATTCTGTCAGAACTTTCGATATTACTGTCCCGGTCTTGCTATCTGCACTGAATTAAGCGCTGCCCGAAAGAACCCCCCCCCCCCCCCCCCCCCCCCCCCCCCCCCCCCCCCCCCCCCCCCCCCCCCCCCCCCCCCCCCCCCCCCCCCCCCCCCCCCCCCCCCCACCCCCCCCCCAAAAAAAAAAAAAGATATTGAGCATCAAATCACGCCGTGATTAAACCATGCAAAAACATTTTTTTTTTTTACATCTTTGTTGTTTACGCGACTTTATTTCTAGCGTCCAAATCGTACAATATACTGTGCAGTTATGTAGGTGGTCTGTTACCATACATCTAACTAACTCTGAGCTAAATTCAATGAAAATGAAAAGAGAACCGACATCAACTGGAAATCTTTCGAGTTCTCCTTCGATCAAATCTGTCACCACACAAAAATCTGTTCATATCAAAAAAAGGTGTAGTTTTTTCCCCTAAATTCTCATGCCTGTTTCAAAGGCCCAAACCTCTGCACCATACTGGACGAGTCGCTGAACTTGTGCATCTAACAGTTTGAAAAATAAATCATAAACTTGCACAAAACATTCAACACACAAATAACTGTGCGTTTTTCCCCTTGCTTTTCAAGTCTTAGCATGCAAAATAAGCCTGGGGTTCATAGAAAAAGTAAATAGCCGAATACTTGTAGTCATTTCAGCTGATATTCATGATTCAACACAAGCCATTTTTCACGTACTGCCAAATTACTACCCTTATGGAATGATGTTATGTTTCGTTTTGTCAATATTTGTCGGAAGTTCGGGCATCAAAGTACAAAATATAATAATTTTCAGATAACAACATAATATTGTCCAGAAGTAGTGAAACAAATAATGCTATGAAACTCAGAGAGAGAGAGAGAGAGAGAGAGAGAGAGAGAGAGAGAGAGAGAGAGAGAGTCACAACTTGCAACTGCATCTATTCCTGATCTCTCTCTGTCTCTCTGCCACTGTCTGTTTGTCTCTCTCTCTCTCTCTCTCTCTCTCTCTCTCTCTCTCTCTCTCTCTCTCTCTCTCTCTCTCTCTCTCTATATATATATATATATATATATATACGCTCCAGTACAAATCAAAACAAGTATCAGAACCTCGCCCACCTCTGATCGTGACACACAACCCTGCCAACCCACCATTGAGATCCTGGACACGAGAGCTACATCAGAGCCTCATCACCAACAGCGAGAGGATGAAAAAAAAGCAGTCCCTCAACCTCCTTTAGTGGCAGAAAGGAACTGCCACTCCTTGAGATCTATACTTATGCCCTCTTGCCTACCAGCTCTTGTGTTGACGACTGTCCTGGATCCTACAAATGTGAGAAGGAGAAGTGTGTGTTGTGTCAGGTCCACCTTGTGGAATCCAATTTGTTCAAATCGTCCAGAACGGGAGAGCTGTTCAGGCTCCACAACAGAATGACATGCGAAACAAGCAATGTCATCTACTGCTGTTCTGTGACATGTGCACTGACGCACAATATGTTGGAGAGACAAAGAACAGTCTCAAAACAAGGTTTTACCAACACAGATCAAACATAAATAAGAACACGGGCACACACATCACATCACACTTCAACAGGCAACAACACTCACTCTCCAACATAAAATGTCTACCAATAGAGAAAGTGCACTCTGAAACAAAACAAAAACGACTGCAGCGGGAGGCATTCTGGATAAGTAAATTGCAGACACTACATCCACTGGGTTTGAACAGTCTACAGTAACACATCGCCAGCAACCATTTTTTGTTATGGAGCCAGAGTACCTTGAAGATCCTGACTGTTTCTCCTGTACCAACATGTTTTCACCATCGATTTGTTGCGGAGCCTGAATACGTGTTTGCAAAAACAGGTTTTCACACCATTATTTGTTATGGAACCTCATGTAACAACATGTTTTCGCCATCATTTGTTCTGGAGCCCGAATATTTCTCCTGTAACAACATATTGTCGCCAACAGTTCTTGTAGAGCCCTGAATACTTCTCCTGTAACAACATATTCTCACCATCATTGTAGTGGAGCCCGAATAATTCTTCCATAACAATATGTTTTCGCCACATCGTTTTGTTGTGGAGCCCAAATACTTCTTCTGTAACAGCATGTTTCACCAACATTTTGTTGTGGAGCCCAAATACTTCTCCTGTAACAAAATGTCGTCGCCATCATTTTGTTGTGGAGCCCAAATACTTCTCATGTAACAAAATGTTGTCGCCATCATTTTGTCGTAGAACCTGAATAATTTTCCTTTAACAATATGTCTTCACCATCATGTTGTTGTGAAACCCGGATACTACTGTAGCCACATGTTTTTGCCATCATTTACTGTGGATTCTGAACACTCCTCCTGTAACAACATGTTTTCTCCATCATTTGTGGTGGAGCCTGGATACTTCTCATGTAAGAACACGTTTTCGCCATCATTTGTTGTGGATCGTGGATACTTCTCCTGTAACAACATGTTTTCTCCGTCATTTTGCAGCAGCAGAGTCTGAATACTTCTCTGAAACAAAATGTTTTCACCGTCATTTTGTTGTGGAGGCCGAATACTTCTGTAACATTATTTGGCCATCATTTTGTCTCGAAGCCTGATTACTTCTCCTGTAACAGTATGTTTCACCATCATTTTGTAGCGGAGCCTGATTGCTTCTCCGTCCTGGATGACCTGAACGACGTATTTATTTATAACCCCCCCCCCCCCCCCCCCTTTTTTTTTTCTTTTCTTTTTTACTTTTTTTCCCTTGTGTGGGAGGGAGGTGGAGGTATTGTGGGGGGGTGGGTGGGTGGGGGGGGGGGGGGGGGGGGGGGGGGTGGGTGGCTATCCTGAACTGACACATATTATAAAGTTATGAGGATGATTTAACAAAACAATCTCACTGTCTCTCTGTCTCTCTGTCTCTGTCTCTCCCTCTCTCTCAAACACACACACACACACACACACACACACACACACACACACACACACACACACACACACACACACGCACGCACGCACGCACGCACGCACACACACACTTCCTGTCCTGTAGGATCAATCACCTCTTTGATCCATAGAATTAACTTAATGGTTTTAGAACAAAATTTACAAATGACATAAAATAAGCTGTGGCGAAAAAGATATCAAATATGCAGAAAGTACTAAGATGTGAACCGATTTTTTTTTTTTTTTTTTTTTTTTTTTTTTGGGGGGGGGGGGGGGGTGAGTCTGGGGAAACAAACATTCCCATTTCTGTGTGCTCTTTTTACCAAATCAGAACAAAAGAATATCAAATTAACAATCAACATCAAACGAAAATTAGAATGCACGTTCCCTGACTAGTTTTCATGCCCATTTTCCAGGAAAACATTTCCAGTTATCTTCCTCTTGTTTTCTTTCTTGAATGGACATCACTTAAAACATTACATTTCCCTCTCTTTTCCGTCCACAAAATAAATGGTTTCAATGAAGTTCTTTTTCTTTCATGAAAGGATCCAGCAGTGGGATTCAAGATCGCAAGAGGTAGGCTTTTATCCAGTAATTGGACGCTGAGGTCTTCTAGAAAAAAAAAACAACATACATCAAAGTCCTACCGTTAGGTTTGGAACATGCAATTTCTGTTTTTTTTTCCCCTTGATCATTATACAACTAAACATGTTAACACATCATACTCAAGAACTCGTAGTATTTTGTTTCCAGCACATTCCTAACTACAGTTGGGGACACAAAGTGGAATCTTTAAGAAAAAAAAAATTCAAAAAAACGATTTGTCGTCTATTTATAAACCAATTACACGTTTTCACAAAATGCTTCTTATTACATTTACTTTTTTTCTGTTAATCACATCAATGTTTGTGAATCAGCCATTCATA
>JADBJO010000265.1:247500-257500 GCA_016801955.1 Conus betulinus | reverse complement strand
GATATAAAAGGGGAGAAAACACTTTTACACTTGAGCTGTAGAATATTTGCATATTTGTATGTTCCTTATTCTACCTGGCTTGTTTGTCATCATTCCTCTTTTTTCGAAGAAAGAAGACTGTCCATAAGCCCTCAATCCAATAGACTCTAATCTTTAAAAGGAAATGATAATCTGCCTTCGTCACCCACACACAGACAACACTTCAGTGGAATTGAATCCTTGCTTTTCGGGAAGCCTTAAGATCTAAGCGAGTATTTAACCCACAAAAAAAAAAAAAACTGTCCCGATATGTGCCATCCACCATGTCTCCCTTGCTCCTAAATACCTGTTATTTTCCACTGAGTCAATGGCAAAAATTTCCATGCATTTGTGCAGTTCTAGATTTTCAGGGTGTTTGCATGAGTTCATTTGGTGGGCTAGCTTGACACTTATGATTTTTCTTCAGTTTCACATCAGATTTATGTCCTGCCCAGCGGAGTTTCAAGTTTACTGAGGAGCCAGCGTACCACGCGTCCTCGTGGACTTTACAGCGGAGTAGGTAAATAACTCGTAGTGTAGTGCAGGTAAGGGTTTTTTCGGATCTGCCATGTCCTCCCATCCCATGGAGAAGTGAATTCTTGTATGTCTAGACTGTGAGCACATATATCACATCGTTTTGCTGAGCATTTTCTGAATCCTGGTTGTCTTCTCGGGCCATGGTCTACAAAACGTCTGGGGATAGTCGGCTTACAACGGTGGGGGGGGGGGGGGGGGGGGGGGGGGGGGGGGAAGGGGGGGGGGGGATTATGGAAATCTGAATCAATCAAAAACAAAAACAAAAACAAACAAAACAAAACAATATATATGCATATGCATATATATATATATATATATATATATATATATATATATATATATATATATAGTATATAATATATATGTTAAAATAGTATGGTAAAAGGAAGTTTTAAAATCTAAAACTTCCTTTTACCATACCATACCATACTATTTTAAACAGATGTTGCTCCCCAAGGGGTTGAGCACTTTAAAAATTTTATTAGGCGTTTTAGTAGTATTCTTGATATATATATATATATATATATATATATATATATATATAGAGAGAGAGAGAGAGAGAGAGAGAGAGAGAGAGAGAGAGAATTCGGAATTCAGAACTTGTTCAGTAAGGCCAAAACCCCGTATGAAGGTGTGTGAACGAATAACAGGACCATAACATGCAAAAAAAAAACAAACAAACAAAAAAAACAAAAAAAAAAAAAAAAACAAACACAAAAAGGAAAAATGGGAAAAGCATGTAATGCAACATTCGTTTGATGACAAACGATAGAAATACTAATAAACCTTTTGAAATCTGCTACCGACGTCATAAACATTCAAAATAAATAAATTTCCATTCATCTGACTACTTCACGTAGACAAAATTCTTGACTGCATGGATTTTTTTTCATAGGTGAATGTTTCAATTACGCAATGAACAACACTGTTGATATTGTAGCGAAATATTTCATTGTGTTTCATTGTTATATTTGATTCTGGAACATACTGTGATGACTGGAGAGAGAGAGAGAGAGAGAGGAGAGAGAGAGAGAGAGAGAGAGAGAGAGAGAGAGAGAGAGAGAGAGAGAGAGAGAGAGATTATGAAGCTTTTCAGATTCTACATTTCACAATAATTGTTTTGTTCTCGTAAATGTTGAATCTTATTTAACAAAAACAAAGTCATTACAGTTTTTGCATGAGATCACACATGATGTTGCTTCATAATTTTCCGGCCATGACAATCGGCAGAAACATTTTACAGCAGAGTTCGTGGGAACCTTGTTCAGTGGCGTTTCACCAGATGTGTGATTTTTTTTTTTTAAAAAGAGATGTAATCATTCTTCATTTCATCTAAGCTGTGTGTGTAGACTAGTCCAGTTGTAAGACGTTTGGAGCATGCTCTTGATGTGTGTTTATGTGTGTTTTCAACAAATATGCATGGAAGCGATTCTGATGATGTGATAGCCCTGATGTTGGCCCTAGTTGTTAATGGTCTTAAGGCAACATGAACGGAATGGAACGGAAGTTAATTTTCTTGCTTCTCAGTCTCTCCTCGCAGTCAAATATGATCTGCATGGAAAGAGATAATTATGACTCAGGAAATGAGTAATCATGACTCGAAGAAAGAGATGATAATGACTCATGAAGAGATAATTCGGGCTCATGAAAAGAGGCAACAATATGAGTCATGCGTAGATTATAGCCATGAGTGATGAAAAGAGAGATGATGATGACATACGATAACGGTCATTTATGACTAATGAAAACAGCTATTTATGACTCATGTAATCAGCTAGTTATGAATTTTGACAGCAGCAAATTACAACTTATGAAAACAGATCATCATGACTCTTGAAAACAGATGACTTTGACCAATAAAAAGAAATAATCATGACTCTTCAAAACTGATGATTCTGACCAATAAAAACAGCTTACTACGACCCACGAAGAACGATAATCATGATGTATGAAAAACAGATCATTAGGACGCATGAAACCGTGAAAGATGAAACATGAAAGCAGGTCATCATGACTCATGAAAAGAGTCATGAAAATATGTCATGACTTATGACATATGTAAGTGTATAATTATGATACATGAAAACAGCGAATGATAAATCATGAGAAAAAAAAGGTATTCGAGACTTGAAAAACAGACAATTATGACCACACAAGCAGACAGTTATGACCCAGTAAAGTATGACTTATAGAAACGGTTAATTATGACTCAGAGAACAGCTAATTTATGACTTACGAAAAAACACAGTTATCACTTCTGAAGGCAACTATCACACATGATAATAGATTATTATGGCTTATGAAAACAGATATCATGAGCAATGAAAACAGGTAACCACGACTCGTGTGCGTTATACAACTTCACTGGTATCATAGCGAGGATTGAACTCTTTAAAACGACTACGCTGCACAGAAGCAGAACGCATGAAACGAGAAAGAACCGACAGAACAAACTACTTTCCTTGCCCACGGCTTAGAACGGTCACAATTTGTTTTCTTTCTTCTTTCCTTGGACTAAGGAGTTATTGCCTAAACAGCGTCCGAACCGGCGTAAATAATCATAGTCACATGACATGTGCTGTTTTTGTGTCTCAGCACCAACACATTCTCCAAGACAATGGAGCACTCTAAGGGATGAGGGAAGAGACACAACCGAGGTCCTCCACTCTACAAGGGAAATTGCCCGGGTCTGCAGAGGCCCTGAATAGGATTTCTGGTCGCCTTTTTCACCATGAGGACAAGACTGCAAGTATAGATAGAGTTAGAACAACAACAACAACAACAACAAAGGACAACAATAACAACAACACCAACACAACAACGACAACAAAAGCAACAAGAACGTGAGCAAGAGCAAAAACAAAAAATTGTCGTTTTTATGAGCTTTTGAAGCTTATAACATGCCATACATGAATAGAAATGAGCAGTGTCAGAGGTAGCCCATGGACCGTGGAGAGTACCCCCAGAGCCCCTCTTCCTTCTGCTGCTTCTCTTTACGCGTTGCACGTGCAGCAATTGCACTTACGCCAATTCGCTGTGCGCTCACAAGCGACCTTTTTGAGGAGGAAGGTGGGAAATGGGTGTTAGGGAAGAGAGAGAGAGAGAGAGAGAGAGAGAGAGAGCGAGAGAGAGAGAGAGAGAGGAGGTGGACGGGGGTGCTGGAGGGGGGGAGAGAGTGGGGTGAGTGAGGGGGGCTGGAAGTGTGGGGACACGCACGGATGAGTGAGTGGGGTACACACACGCGCGCTCGTTCAGTTTAACGGCCACTTCTGATGGCTTACCCATGAATGTTTTGAGACCAAACACCGCTTTGTGATCCAGTAGCTGTTTCTGCAGTTTCCACCCCCCACCCCCACCCCCATCCCCCCTCTTCACGTCACTCCCCCACCCTGCCATTCCCCCTAACCTTTCCCCTGCCCATCCCCCGACTCCTCCTGCCACCCCTACCCTCCTGCGCGCGCCCCGTCCCCCCTCCCCCTCTCCCCGCTTTATAGCTGTTTTATCTTCTCTCTCCCCCGTGTTTTCGCGACCACCCTCCCAAGCTTTGGTTTCGCCCAATCTATCCGTGGCTTATTTCTCGTTTTTTGGAAGTGAATCCCAAACTGTGAAAGCTCGTCTCTCTTCTTCTTCTTCTTCTTTCGCCGTCGTCTTCTCTTTCATCGCCTCCTTCGGCGCTGACAAGATGAATCTTCACTGCAGACACCCTGTGGTATGGTGTGATGTGGTGTGGTGCGTATATGCGCGTGCGCGCGCGCGCGCGTGTGTGTATGTGTTGTGTGTGTGTGTGTGTGTGTGTGTGTGTGTGTGGTGTGGTGTGGTGTGGTGATGGTGGTGGTGGTGGTGGTGGTGGTATGTGTGTGAGCGCGAGCGCGCGCGTGTTATGTGGTGTGGTGTGGTGTGGTGTGTGTGTATGTGTGTGTGTGTGTGTGTGTGTGTGTGTGTGTGTGTGTGTGTGTGTTTGTTTGTGGTGCAGTGTGGTGTGGTGTGAAGTGTGTTTGTGTGTGTGTGTGTGAGCATGTGTATGCACGCGTAAAGTACGTGCTTGCACGCGCGCGCTCTTGCGCACGCGCGTGTGTGTGTGTATGTGTGTGTGTGTGTGTGTGTGTGTGTGTGTGTGTGTGTGTGTGTGTGTGTGTGCGACCGCGTGCGTGGGTGCGTGCGAACGTATGCGCGCGCGCGCGCGCGCGCGCGCGCGCGCGCGTGCGTGTGTGTGTGTGTGTGTGTGTGTGTGTGTGTGTGTGTGTGTGTGAATACAGTTTTTTTTTCTCTCCTATAAACAAACAAAAACAAAAACGCTTTGATCGACCAGAATGATTCAAAATTGGCGGCTAAATAATGATAGATCCATATCAATCCTAGCGATCCACATTGGTGAAATAATGCAGTGATCTACTATTCATTGTGTCAGTGTTTAGGTATAGACATGGATTTTTTAGGATCTTGCCGATATCAGCTTTGATAAGAACTTCACTACAGGCACAGACGTGGAAAGGACAGCGGGTCTAAGGTCGCCGCGAGAGCAGGACTTGATGATCATCAACCTTTGAAACTGAGATGATACTACTGAGTTCACAGTTCTGTCAGTGACTATCATGCGAGGGGAAACTGCCAGAACCCAGTATCTCCCTTACATACATGTATATGAGATACTGGGTTCTGGCAGTCAACCCTCGGTTAGATTGTATTGTGCCAGCATCAACCAGGCCTGAGAGATACAGACACCTGCTGTGCTGTCAGAAAATGTGAGCAGCACTCTCTCCGCAGCGAATTTTATGAAGTGGAATGAAAGTGTATCATGTTGTCTGACTTCCCTCTTTCAAGCTTATAGCATGCTCAAGTTTGGATGGGGACCGACCAGGGTCGCAAAATCACTCACACAAATGCTCATGATAGGACTCGCAATCACAGCTATCATTTTATTACTGAAATGGTCCTGGCAGTTATCACGGTAAACTTCTTAATTAACTCATGAAATTTGCTATTCATTGAGAAATATTTAGCTGATCATTTACTGAAAGCAAACTAAGTACATGACAGTTCAAGCGACTCGTACTGAAACGTTGGATTCAAAAGTTCCTTCGCAGTCGCCCAATTCAACAAACTCTTTAAACCATTACACGAAACATTCAGGACGAATATTCAAAGAAGGAAGGAGTGGGTAACGTCATAAGAATACAAAATATAAAGGGTTTTGTGATTGCACAGGTACATCAAATCATTGAAAATCGTGTGTTAACTTTCTGGTGGGCTGGCTGATATATGCTTTAATGAGAATTAAAACAAAAGACCGACGGGAACCGAAAACGGCAAACATCGAGAGAGACTTCAGTCTTGTACAGCTGTGTGAATGGCGAGAGGGCACACACACAGAGATAAATGAAGTGATCCGAACGGCATGTTAAATAGCTTCCAACGAGATGGATCGAACATATTATCCCTCCCTCCACTCACCTTCCTTCTCCCCCTGTCTCTCACCCTTCCTCCTCTCATCAACCGAATGACAGATGCGTGCACTGCCCGAGACAGGTGTCGATCGTATTAGCCGTGTTTCTAAGATGCGAGGTAATTGGAATATGATCAGAGATTAAATGAACTCATCTACACAGCCAGAAAAGACCAGGGATCAACGTCTGGCCAAGACATCTTGAAGGGGAAATCACATGTAATTAACACATGCAGAGAAGAAAAGTTGAGAACTGCGCATGTAATTGAGGGCCCGTCACACAGTTAATCATCTTCTTGCTACGGGCCTCTCTTGCCTCGTTTCAACGACATAACATGGCTTGAAAAAAGTTATGGAAAGTCTACTGGTGATGTTCGATGTACTTTTTTAATAGCCTCAGCTAAAGAGTTATGTTCCAATGTACGTTTGTCATTTATTTGCTTGTTTGTGTTTTGTCTGTCTGCTGGAGTACACACAAATTCGCACAACTTATGTTATCCTAATTGAGCCAAAAGAGGAAAAGTGTCCAACGGAGTTAGATCTGTGGGAGGGGAAGGGGAAGGGACCATGGGGGATGAGGTGGGGGCAGACTTTGCGTGGTGTTTGTTTAGGCAGGCTCTTTGTCCCTTCTTTTCCCTTCTTTTGCAGTGTAGTAACTCTGTTTTAGTTATTGCTAGATTCAAAACTTCCCTCGTTAGCGCCCAAATAAGCTAACTGTTTGAACTATTTTAGGAAGCTTTCAGAACAAAATATAAAAAAGAAGAGGTGGTAAAGTAACCAGAACACAGAATATGGACTTTGTGATTGTGCAAGCACATCAAATCATTGACATTTATGCATTAACTTTCTAGCGGACTGACTGACTTGCAGTGTAATGAACATTAGAAGATGGATGAGAACTCAAATGACAAATATCGAGAGAGACTTCAATCTTGTATAGCTTTATGGATAGTGAGAGGGCACACATAAAGAGATAAACGAGGTGAAGCAAACAGCATGTTAACTAGCTTCCAACAAGATGGTTCGAACATCCTACCCCCTCCCCCTACCTCCTTTTTTTTCCCCTGTCCCTCAGCTTTCCTCTCATCAACCAAATGACAGATGCACGCACTGCCTAAAACAGATGTCCATCGTATTAGCCGTTTTACTGAGATGCAAGGAACTGGAATAAATCAGAGATCAGATGAACTTATCTAGAGAACCAGAAAAGACCAGGAATCAACGTCTGGATCAGATTTCATGAGAGGAAAGCACCTATGATTAGCACCTGGAGAGAACAGAAGTGGAGAAATAAAGCGTATATCTGAAGGGCCGTTTGGCATTTAATCACCGCCTTGCTATGGCCTCGTTTGCCTCGTTTCAAAGACACAGCATGGTTTGAACGAAAAGGTGATGAGTAGTCTACTGGTTACATTGCTCGGTGTACTCTAAAAGAAAAAGCCTAAGCTGAAGTGTTATGTTCCAACGCACTTCTGTCAGTTGGTTTGTTTGTTTGTGCGTTTGTCTATCAGCAGGAGTACACACAAAATTTGTACAACTTATGTTAACCTAACTTCGCCAAAAGATGAAAAGTGGCCTGTGGCATCAGATCCATGTGGGAGGAGAAGGGGGGTGGTAGGGGGTGGGGGCACAGTACCTGTCCTTTTACAGTTAGGATGTTATTTGTCTTGCCTGTAGAAGACCCAAAAGGCTGAAACGCGCGGCGTTTGTTTTAGTAATTCTTTTCTCCTTCTTCGGCAGAATAGTAATTCTGTTTTTGATCTCACTTTATTCAAAGTTTCCCTCACTGTCGCCAAAATAAACTAGTATTTAAACTATTTCCTAAAGCTTTCAGGACGAATATTGAAAAAGGCAGGGGTGTTAAAGTCATCAGAATAAAGAATATGAAGGACTTTGTGACAGCACACACACATCAAATCATTGAAAATTGTGTGTGAACTTTTTGACAGACTGATTGATTTACAGTGTGATGAACATTAGCAGACAGATGAAAACGTACATGGCAAACACTGAGAGAGACTTCAGTCTTGTACAGCTATGTGAAAGGCGAAAGGGCATACACACACACACACACACACACACACACACACACACACACACACACACACACACACACACACACACACACACACACGATAAACGAACGAACCAAAACGGCATGTTAAAGAACTTTCAACAATATGGATCGAACACCCCACACACCCCCTCCCTCCATCTCCATTCCTCCCCTGTCCCTCACCCTTCCTCTCATCAACCGAATGACAGATGCGTGCATCTGCCCGAGACAGGTGTCGATCGTATCTGCCATATTTCTGAGATGCGAGGTAATTTGAATATGATCAGAGATTAATGAACTTATCTTCAGAACCAGAAAAAGACCAGGGATCAACGTCTGGCCAAGACATCTTGAGGGGGAAACGCATGTAATTATCATCTGGAGAGTTGAGAAACGCGCATATAAAGTAGGTCCGATTAGTCAGTTAATCACCTTCGTGCTAAGACCTCTCTTACCTTGTTTCAGTGACATACCCAGGCTTGGAAATAAAGTGGTGAGCAGTCTACTGGTGAAGTTTCTCTGTTTACCGTTTTGTTTGTTTGTTTTTTTTATAGCCTCAGCCACAGAATTATCTTTTTGTTTGCTTGCTTGCTTGTGCATTTCTCTGTCTGCAGGAGAACAAAGCAATTTATATAACCTATTGTAACCAAACTTTGTGGAAAGAAAATGTGAAGCACAGATTATAGTGTGACCCCAATCCAACCCAACTCACTTTTACAGAAATTTGGAAGACAAGAACACGTCCCCTCTAAAACTTTGAAAATTGAGAGTTCTTCTCCCGTTCCATTCCACCCACCCCTTCACACCCAGCTTTTACAAGAATTTTGAAGACATGCACACGCCACTTTAATGAAAATTTGGAAGATGATACTCCTCCACTCCAACCCCCTTCTATGAAAATTTGAAAGATCACTATAATTTTGTCATCAGTTCAGGCATACCCTGCATCCCCACCCCCTTCTCTCCTGGCACAACATCTGTCGATGCCATTGGTGGTCAGTGGATGATCCTGTTCAACGTGTCTGCACACCCGTGGTGCCAATGGCTGAGCCAAGATTGTTTACACAGTTTCATTTACCTAGTTTAATTGTTCAGAAACCTGAGAAAAAAAAAAAAAAAAAAAACGATTTCTACCAAAACTTGGTGGAAAGATACCTCTCGGAGAGTGCTGCCCCGAAATTCATGGCCAAGTGTGTAGTTGGCCATGAATTTTGGGCAGCAATCTACGAGAGGCATCCACTAGTTTGATGAAACTATAGTACGTGAGTCCAGTCCCCCCCCCCCCCCCCCCCCCCCCCCCCCCCCCCCCCCCCCCCCCCCCCTTTCTCTCTTTTCTTTTTTTTTTTTATAATTCCATAGCGCATTGAACTCTGGATAGAAGCCGACCGGAGCCGAAATCTCCCACGAATAAATGTCTTCGGCCTCTCAGCAGCCCGCTGCCTGTGGCGCTGACCACGGCACATAGTAGTCAGTATTCTTTGCTGAAAATGTATCCATGTGCTACTTTACAACGACGCAGAGAAAAAAATAGTTGACAAATCAAAAAAATAAACAAGCGAACAAACCAAAACAATTGCCAAATTTAAAAAAGACAACGTCTTGCGCATTAAAAGAAACAAACAAAAAAAATCAACAAACAAAATACCTACCGCTTAAACTGAAATTTGATTACCTCTTGAATTACGGAGTTCATTTATTGCTAATTTTTCACAGCATACAGGTCACGTGTATATTTGTTTTGATACCACAATATGTCCTTGCGCACGTATGTAGCCTGCAATGTGCAGGATACTGCGCGCTCGCGCGCGTGTGTATGTGTGTGAGAATTTACCTTTAGGACATGTGATAAATGTTTGTTTGTCCTGATTTTGGAACCATTTTTTCCAAGTAATGTACATTAACATTTTTCTCACTACTGACGTTTATTCCCCCGTCAAATTCAAGGC
>JADBJO010000265.1:240000-242500 GCA_016801955.1 Conus betulinus | reverse complement strand
AGGGAGACAGAGAGACAGACAGACAGACAGACAGACAGTCAGACAGACAGCAGACAGGCAAAAGAGACAGTTTTGACATAACACAGAGACTAACACTGGCATTAGTGAGGAAGACGAGGAGAGCGTCACATGGAAACGCTCACTCCGTGTTGCCGCAATGGCTAATACCAGCAAAATGGCTCACTCGCTTTCACGGGATATTTGCACAGCAGTGTTAAACTATTACCCGGAAAATGTCCTGTGGCTTACGATGAGAAGATCAAAGACCACCAGGATGGCGTACTTCTTGTGTCTACAAGTTAGGGATCTACATGTCTGTCTGTCTGTCTGTCTGTCTGTTTGAGTGTGTGTGTGTGTGTGTGTGTGTGTGTGTGTGTGTGTGTGTGTGTGTGTGTGTGTGTGTGTGTGTGTGTACACATGCTCGCGCGAGCGTTCATTTCTTTCGTGTTAACGTCTTTTTACGAGACGAAGGGTAGGGGTGGTGAAGGGCCTTGCAGGGGGGTGGAGGTGGGGGTGTTTCAAACGAGTCATAGAATCATTTCACATTATCAGTTCACAATACTATGAGCATCAGGGATGAGGAGTCTCAACGCTTTGTACTTACTATAATGTACATAAACGAACCTGTAAGCAAGGAGAAAAGTAATGTCCCAACAGTAACTTCACGGAAGAAAAATTCGCCGCAGAGTGACAACTATTACGTAAAAATCCTTTTTTCGAACAGTTGGGCAACAGACAACAGAGTGTGTCTGATGCGCTAACATCTAAATTCACTATGGACACCTGATGCCATTTATAAGCTGACATTTTTAGACATGTACGTTTCAGTATCAGTATCAGTGTGTGTGTGTGTGTGTGTGTGTGTGGTGTGTGTGTGTGTGTGTGTGTGTGTGTGTGTGTGTGTGTGTGTGTGTGTGTGTGTGTGTGTGTGTGTGTGTGTGTGTGTGTGTGTGTGAAGTATAACTGGTTGTGAAAATTTAAGGATAAAACCAAAGAAAACAAAACAAAACAAAACAAAAAAAAGCAAAGCCTATGAATTCACTTCAAGAAAAATCAGAAAGATGGATGGTCAAGAAGTGGATTAAAGAATCACGTAACCTGAAACAATCTCATTTAAAAAAAAAAAAAATAAAATAAAAAAAGAGAACATCTGTGCGCTGAATAAATTAAATGGATTTTTAAAACGATTTAACATCACTCAATGTTAAAATATAAAAATCCAGAACACTTGAATAATACTGTACCAAGTCATTTAATCTAAGTTATGAATCTCATTATTAAAGGCACTTCATAAAGAAGATGTTATTTTTATAAAGTTGTGAGCTGTTTACAGAAGAAATGCAAGGCAAAAACAGTGATTCAATCCAAAAATACCTATGCTATGAATAGTGTAGATATTCAAATTCACTGCATAGCATATCATACAACACATGGTGGTAGGCTTGCTATCACCACTTTCAAAAGATGCCAGCAGTATAGACAACGATGATTATAGAGAAATGTCCCTTATATATAAGTGTTGTTGGGAAAAATAATTCACAAATATCATAAACAACCAATAAGCGACTTTCTTGAAAGAAATAAAACAGACTAGCAGAAAATCAAGCAGATTTCAGTTTGTGTCATTCAAATTTATATCAGCTTTCCTCATAAAGCTGTGGTGTAAAATCATTCACAAGTGTTATTAACAACCCAATAAACGAGTTTTTTAAATGAAAGAAAATACACAGAAAAGAAAAACAAGTAGGTTTCATTTTATTTACTTCAAATTTAGGTCATGCTTTCGTCATGAAGAGGGACCTGTGGCCACATGCTAAGAGCCTTCACCTGCCGAGCTGAGGGCCGTGAGTTTGAACCACTCGTAGGGTGGGATTGTTTTCGGCTTAAAAACCCTATATGTCCACCCAGCAATAAATGGGTACCTGACTCAATTCAGGGACGGTTAAAGGCGACGGACTGAAGGGGATGGGCTCCGTCTTCCATCATGCCGTGCCGTGCCCCAGATTTGGTGAAACTCTGACAGATCACTGCCTCTGTGGCTAATAGGTTGTGATAACTTTAACCCCCATTTCTCTAAAATCTTTGACTGATATCCTTTACACACAAAAGTTGCAAACTGTTCAGTAGTTTAACAGAACAAAACTTTTGATTCCTTTTTGAAAAAAAAAGTTATAGGCTACACGGTTACAACAAAATGAGCACGGCAAAGTTCTTCGCCTTACTGTAAACGTGAATGATAGCATATAGACATGAATTTTCCTAAACAGAAAGATGTCTGATTATTTTCAGTGCTTTCTGAGGGTCAGACCAGGCGGAAAAACCCGTTCTACTGCTTTGTTTTCAGTATTTCTGATTGCTTTTAAGACCAGACAAAACCCAGTTTTATCAACACCGGAGAGAACGATGTTGAATCAGTTATGTAAGTATGTAAATGTATTGGTTCTTACATACGGAAATTGATCATACAGTTTTATCGGTAGATGCAACAAACACACCACCG
>JADBJO010000265.1:227500-235000 GCA_016801955.1 Conus betulinus | reverse complement strand
CGCTGCCTATCCATCCCCAGTGATGCTGACACCGCAGTTCCAGTCACCTTCACACCGATTTACAGCGCTGTAGAGTATGGAACGTGCTTGGGTGTGTGTGTGTGTGTGTGTGTGTGTGTGTGTGTGTGTGTGTGTGTGGAGGGGAAGGGGGTCGGGGGGGGGGGGGGGGGGTAACTGTTCTTCTTTGAACGTAACTTTGACGTTACATTTAATTGCCAGGATCAGCAACGTCAATCTTCATTTACTATGTTCTTAATCATCAATTTTTGATGACTCTTCGCCTCTTACTTCTCGGCGCTTGTTCCTTTCCTCTTCTTTTGTTTCTTTTTCTTTTTTTGTTGTCTCTCTCTTTCCCCCCTACACCCCCCCCTCTCCCCCTCCGCCGCTACCCCCGCTCCCTGCTTTTTGCCCTCCGAAACCCCCATCTCCTGTTCTGGACAAACCATGCAGGTATTTACTGTTCGGAACTTCCATCATTTTTGCTTTTTTTTTCTGTGTGGTGTGTGTAGTTTGGTTTTTCTTCTCTACTCTTGCTCGTTCTTAATTCTCTAAAGAGTCATCATAGGGGTGCCGCACTGAAGAACTGTTCACGCTCCACTAAGGGCTCGGTCGGTTGTGTGCCAAGGCCTTGTTTTGCCAGTTATATTCAAAGGAAAAAAAAAAAAAAAACCCCTTCAACACAGCCAACCCAAGAACTACTCTGTTAAATCCATTGAGGCATTAAAAAGGAAAAAAAAAAAGCAAAAACAAACAAACAAACAAACAAAAAAAATTCCACCTCATTTATGCTGGCTCCGTCATTAAGCAGTTTTCATTATCATCAGTAGTTAATTTAATTAATCATATATATATATATATATATATATATATATATATATATATATATATATATATATATATATATATATATATATATATATATATTACAGCAAGGGTACTAGGGTCCACCTAGGTTACAGCCAGCTCCAGTTTGGACACGCTGGATCTAGTCAGAACCTAGGGGGCCCTTGATGGGTCCTCGGACCCCTTGCTCTCTTCCGCACTAGGCTGGATCAGAATACTCACCACTGAACACTGTCAAAAGTTACTAAGCAGAGAAGCAGTGTCTCCTCTGGGTGGTTTTCTCATAAAAAGATAAAAAAAAAAAGACCGCCTGACATTGAATGGCCCCGCTCGACAAACAGGAAGACTGTGGATGCAGGTTGTGTTTGGGGGGTGGGGGGTGGGGTGCTGGAATGGGCGGCCTGACAGCATTACCACTGTAAGAGCTCGAAAACGAGGCCCCCTCCAAAGAAGTGGACAAAATAATAAATACATGAATAAACAGATACATAAACAGATAAATTGATAGATGAATGAATAAATGTATCAATAAACAGAATGAAATGGATTTACTACATAAGTTAAAAATAGGTCATGTCAGTGTTGAAAATCTCCTCAATTGAAATGAAATACGCAAACAAACAAGGAAACATCAACAATAGCAACAAAAACAACAACAACAACAAAACCGAAACCAGGGGGCTGTATTTAAAAAAAAAACCAGTGTTTTAACATACACACCAACGAGTACTAAGAGCTACGGTGGGGCACTACGAGTTTTGATACAGATGTCGAAGTGTTCACACCGTGACACTGAAATGCTCACGGATTTTGTAGTAAAAACAATAAATAAATAAATAAATAAATAAATAATTTTTGTTTTAAATTTAAAAAACACTACGTAGTTGGTCAGACTTGCTTTAACATTTTAGTCAAATTTGTTGCACACCACACACACACACACACACACACACACACACACACACACACACACACAGAGAGAGAGAGAGAGAGAGAGAGAGAGAGAGAGAGAGAGAGTTTATGTCTCAAATGTCCCAGAACAAAGGCGGAGCAAAGGTCAAACGCAGCGGTGTTTCACGGCTGTCCGAATCACGACCGTCCGAATCACAGTTCCCCGAATCGTCGTACATAGATGCCTATCCGTCCGTTTGTCATCCTCATCATAATTATATTTCTCTCTCTCTCTCTCTCTCTCTCTCTCTCTCTCTCTCTCTCTCTGTGTGTGTGTGTGTGTGTGTGTGTGTGTGTGTGTGTGTGTGTGTGTGTGTGTGTGTGTGTGTGCCCGCGCGCGCGCGATTAAGACAAATAAAGTAGCAGTTTTACTCGCCATGAACCTTAATAAAGCAAACACTTTGCAGCAAGTGAAAGCACAGCATTGTTCAGTAAACGAAACAAAACAAACAAAAAGAGTACCGTGCACAAGCTTCCGATAGTGCGAAACAGGTTCATTTCCCCCTTTCAGCTGCTAACAACTTCGACTTTGCTTACAAGTCGCAAGGTCTTTAGCATGATTTCACATGATTCTGATGGAAGTTCCCCAATGTCACCTGAAAATCGTTAATTTTTGTCGTGAAGAAAGATATCTCTGAAGTGGAAGCAGATAATTAGCCCCAGAACAAAAGTTTCGGGCAGACGTGATGGGCCAGCCGTGACGCGCGCAAAATGTTTGCCAACTTGAATGACGCGGAGTTAGAAAAAAGAAGACCTCGATTTTTTTTTTTATATCATTATTATTTTTAATCGTACATCGGCTGTTCCTCCAAAGGGCAGATCTGAAGATGAGAGCTACAACTGTTTTCGCTCTATTTAGGGTTCATTAGGCATGCTAATGGCTTGGTTATCTGTTGCACAGAAACACTTTCACATATGCTAAAAGGTAGGAGAAGAAAGAAAGAAAAGAAATAGAAAGAGAGAAAGAAATGAAGAATCCCTAAATCAGGTAGATCGTCTTCCAAGTGAGGATTTCGTGTCAAAAAGACAACCGGTCTCACCCACTAAGGGAAAAAAAGTAAGAATAGTTACTAAAATGATGACAGTGAATTAGAGTGTAAAATTCCGAAAGAAGAATCCGTAAACGACATAGCGTATGGCGGCTTGTAGCAAGGAATAAGCATCCTTGAGTTCAAAGTAACCGCTTAAAAAAAAACAGGTTAAAATATCACAGGAAACCGCGCCAGACAGTAGGCAGACTCTATGGAGGATGCAGGATATGCAAAGTAGAAATGGAAGGAAATCCAGGGCAAGATGTCTTCCACTTCCAGAAAGAAAGTGGAGCATGCTTCGAGCATCTGTCCTGATACGAATGTACCACCTTGAATAATAGATTTTGCCTCAGGGGAAGAGCGCCAGAGAAAGCACACACACACACACACACACACACACACACACACACACACACACACACACACACCCCCACACACAGGCGCGCGCGCGCGCGCGCACACACACACACACACACACACACACAACACACACACACGCAGGCGCGCGCGCGCGCACACACACACACACACACACACACACACACACACACACAGGCGCGCGCGCGCGCACACACACACACACACACACACACACACACACACATACACACACACACACACACACACACACACACAAGCACGATATACACATTCCACTGGCAGAATCATAAACCGTCCGTTTTGTAACAATTACTCAGACAGCACGTGTAACAAATTGCTGTACACTGGATGACATAAACTAAACCAAAACCCTGTAGTTTGAGTACAGCAAAACAGCGAGTTGTTTCCGCTTGCCATCGTCTTTCCTACAGTCTCCTCACCCCCCCCCCCCCTCCCCTATGCCCCATCCGCCCCTGCTCATCATCATCCATGCAAATCCAAGTGGCGATTAAGCTTTCTCAGAAAAATCACACACAGCTTTCGAAAAATGGTTCCGACTGAAAGAGACAAAATCAGTCTCTTTATCAATACAGCAATTTCAGTTTCTTGGACTGCATCAGCATTTTCAGACATGCATACATCAGACATTTATACGAAAACATACAAAATGAGTTGACACTTTTGTTTTTCAGTCCGTAACTGCATAACAATACCATGCATCAGTAATGAACAGGTATTTCTATCTTCTCTGTTTTTGTTTTTGATTTTCCTCTTCGTCCTGAACATAACACCCACAGTTTCCCTTTTGTCAGGTGAAATCATTCACCAAGTCGGAGAGAAAACAAGTATTGAGCTGTGTGTTTTTTGCTCATACACCTCGCGCTAAAGCTGATTTGGTTTTTAGGCATGCATTCAACCATCTAGTTTGACGTGTATTTCATGGTGAAAGAGCCCACCATCACCAGCGTCATCATCATCATCATCATCGTCATGACTGTCATTGCCGAATATTCATGTCTACAGTGTCCCTTGCCATCGGATCCCACCACAGAAATCTGGACAGTTTGTTTCAGTTTTTAAAGCTTCACGCATCCAAGTCTTTACACTTGAAAAAAAAAGAACAAAACAAACACAAAAACAACAAAAAAAGAAACCCGGCACAGTATTAGTCGGACTTTCCATAAATAGTGACAGAGTAGTGTAACTCTCGTCAAGGGATCACGTGAGTCACACACTTTTCCGGTCCAGTCAACGGCTAGCACGCCTTTTTGTTTAACTTGGTTGTTGTCTTTGGCATTGTCTGTTCTCTTTACTCGACTTTTTCGCCCATCAAGGGCGAAGAGAACGCCACAAGCAAACCACCACGTGTAATTTAGATATATGTAGAAACATGCTCATACTGGTTTATAAAATCGCGAGCCGCACGACTTTCCCCCCGAGTCATTAATAAGTCCCTTCTCATTCTCTCTCCCCGACTCTTTCGAGTCATCTGACCGTAGAACGTACGGGCAGAATACTGCACTGTTCGTTACGTGCCGAGTTCTTTACCACTCAAAGACTGGGTCACACTCATCTTCACACCATCCCGTGGCTTTCCTGCTGTCCCCCTGCCGCTGTCCCTCCTCAGTCACGTGGTCTGGCCGAAGTACGGATAGTAGACGGAATGCGCGGCGGTCCCGTTCCCCCCGTGGTAGGCCCCGTGAGCTCGAAGAAGCCCGAGAGGTCCTAGCAACCCAGGTCCGTGGAGGTAAGGGTGCAGAGTCTGCCCGTACAGCATCCCTGCCGCGGCGTAGGGCGAGGAGAAGGTGCTGAGAGAGCCCGGGGAGGGCGGCACGGTGGGGACTGTTCACGTCCAGCCCCGGGTTCTGCTTCTTCCACTTGGTGCGGCGGTTCTGGAACCAGATCTTCACCTGCGTCTCCGTCAGGTTGAGCGACAGGGCCAGGTTGAGTCTCTCGCACACGGACAGGTAGCGGGTGGTCTTGAACTTGTTCTCCAGGGCGACCAGCTGCTCGTAGGTGAAGGCTGTACGAGCTCGTCGAGGCTTGCCTTGTTTGTCCACGCCTCCTCCACCTCCTTGGCCGTTGCTTCCTCCTCCTCCTCCTCCCCCTCCTCCGTGGATGCTGCCCGCCGTCGCTGCCTTTCTTCTCTTTCTTGGCATCGTCGGCGCTGCCGTCCGTGGGAGAGTCGCCGCCGTCCTTGCGGTCGTCGTCGTCGTCGTAGTTGTCGTGCGAAGAGTCGAGGGATTCTTCGTCATCGCGGAGTCCGCCTGGAAAGAGAAGAGATTTTTTTGCGTGTATATATAGCAGTGAGGTTTTGTTTGGTTTGGTTTGGATTCGTTTGGTTCTCTCTCTCTCTCTCTCTCTCTCTCCTCTCTCTCCTCTCTCTCTCTCTCTCTCTCTCTCTCTCTTTGCTGTGCGCGTGTGTCACACACACCACACACACACACACACACACACACACGCACACACCTCTACACTCACCCCATGCAGAGAGAGAGAGAGAGAGAGAGAGAGAGAGAGAGAGAGAGAGACAGACACAGACAGACACAGACAGACAGACAGCGACAGAGAATGCAAATGGAGAGCGCAAATCCATGTTTTCCAGCTCATACCATACAAATAAACAAAAATACTCTTATCTACACACACACACACACACACGAAATCGTTTCCCACCCCGTGTTTTCCCTTTCTGGCTCTCTCTCTCTCTCTCTCTCTCTCTCTCTCTCTCTCTCTCTCTCTCTCTCTCTCTCTCTCTACACACACACACACACACACACACACACACACACACACACACACCGATGGCTATCTACATACAGGCAGGTTACGCACGACTTGAAAAGCAGCGAGGCTCCATAATTCGTTCCTAACAGAGCGACTTGGGCAACAATGGCGCTTCCTTCTTCTTCCACATTCATGTTCATCCAGCCGTGAAATATGCCAGCATTTTCGTTTTTCTTCTATCTTTTTTTTTCTTTTCCTTACCTGACAAAATCGGAGCGACGCTAACACAACGATTATATTTTGTTTGTTTGTTAGTTGGGGGGGGGGGGGGGGGGGGGGGGTCGGAGTGCCGTTATGCTCTGCGCCTAATCTGTCTACGCATCGTAATGGCTTTTGCTCTCTCTCTCTCTCTCTCTCTCTCTCTCTCTCTCTCTCTCTCTCTCTCTCTCTCTCTGTGGGCAAAACGTTACCCTCCCATGTATGCGGAGTTTCTTGCTTTGCTTTTGGTTCTTTATTTTTTTATTTTATTTATTTTTTTTGTTTGTTTGGTTGTCTTTGTTTTTTTTGGTTGCTTTTTTTTTTTTCCCCTCCCTTCGTCTGCATCTGGTACAATGGTAGTATTGTATCGTTCTCTCTCTCTCTCTCTCTCTCTCTCTCTCTCTCTCTCTCTCTCTCTCTCTGTGTGTGTGTGTGTGTGCGTGCGTGCGTGCGTGTGTGTGTGTGTGTGTGTGTGTGTGTGTGTGTGTGTGTGTGTGTGTGCGCGCATGTGTGCGCGCATGCGCGCCCATCCGTGCGTGTGTGTGTGTGTGTGTGAGTGTGTGTGTGTGTGTGTGTGTGTGTGTGTGTGTGTGTGTGTGTGTGAGAGAGAGAGAGAGAGAGAGAGAGTGTATGTGTGTGTGTGTGCATGTGTGTGCGTCTGTGTGTGTGTGTGTGTGTGTGCCCGCGCACGCGCGCGCGCGCGCGCGCACGTGTGTGTGTAAAGAGGAGGGGGGGGAAGGAAAATCTGGAAGGGGCTGGGTGCAGGGGGGGGGGGGGGGGGGGTGCATGCGTAAAACAGCGATCGGTTGTGTGTGTGTGTGTTTTTTGCCTTACGCTGTGGATATGTCTTACTTTTCAACACTCTAATGTTGATCTAGTTATACGACATACAATGTTCATCCGTTGTATCGCCTTTCCATTGATAGCTCATTTCAAAGTGAGGTGACAGCATGCAGAAATTGAAAAAAAAAACAAAAAAACTTAAAGATATTGCTATTCCGCTGAACGAAAGACAAACCGATTACAAGACAAAACACGACGGCGTTTCGGCCTCTTGGTCTTCTTCGGACAAGACAAACAACATCCAAGACAACGAAAACGAAGAACCAACAATCAATCATCTCCTCAAATTGCGCGCACAATGGATGTGCCTGAAGAAGACCAAAGAGGTCGAAACGCGTCGTGTTTTTGTTTGGAAATTAATTTGCCTCCTTTGCTCGGCGGAATGGTAATTCACAGCTCTCCACGTGATACTCCTCCTCCCATCCCCCCCCCCCCTTCCAACCCCCCCCCCCCCCCCCCCCCCTTT
>JADBJO010000265.1:222500-225000 GCA_016801955.1 Conus betulinus | reverse complement strand
TGTGTTCTCACTGCGCCTCATTCTTCTCTCGCCAACACCCCCAGTCTTTCCCTCTGACAAGTCCCTCTCCAGCGGCGACTGATCGATGGAAGGCAAATTAGTCAGTGGTTGTGTGTTCACGAGACAGAACTGACCGAACTCTGTCTGCAGAGAGTTCAATAGTGATATTTTGACACTCCTCTGCCCCTCCCCGTCCCCCTCTCCCAACCTCCTCCCACCCATCCCCGTCCACTTCCAGCTCAAGTCACCCCCCATTTTCTTTTTACTTATCTCTCTCTCTCTCTCTCTCTCTCTCTCTCTCTCTCTCTCTCTCTCTCTCTCTCTCTCTCTCACACACACACACACACACACACACACACACACACACTCACACACACACACACACACATTTAATTGCACGCTACAACCTGATCACCTGTACCTCACACAACCTCTGGTTTTCGTCTCACAACAATACCATGTTCTTGTACTCCTTGTTCTTGTCGCACACACACCACCATTTGTTAGGGGGGAAGGGGGGGGGGGGGGTGAAGGGGGGGAGGCTGAAATGTTTTCATTTTCATGGGGGGGAAATAATGTTGTTGTTGTTGTTTTTTTCTCAGAGAAAAATATGGCGATGTAATGCTTGAATATAATGATGGACATGCATAGCCTAAAAGCCAAATTTGCTTCTGAGTCGGCATGTGACTAAAAGCGGTCCGCAGACAAAGGAGATATTTACCGTGTTGAGACAGATGGCAGACACACCACACTCCGCAGTCGTCGCCAGCCACACGCAAAAACGCGCTGCTGGGACATGCACATACCTGACCTCTAACCTTACGTGATGTGCACGCACTCTGCTCGAATGCCAACGTTCAAACGAAGAAATTGAAGTCATTGTGAGATCAATACGAAATAAAACTTTGGCAGCAGTCAGAATACCAATACGGATACGAATAATTTATTCAGATAAAGGCAAGAGCCCATAACGGAAGAATGACATCCGCGACACACGAATAAAGAAGGATTCTCACTAACAGGAACGAAGAAAAGAAAAAAAAAAAAGTTACACACATATATCATGCAAAACTATAATCAGCAGCGGTGAGACATTAGCAGTAAGCCAATAATGCTTTAATACCAAAACTTGGGTATTCAGCCTAGCTTACATTCGTGTACTGTTACCGATCGTCGCTCTACGAGAGAAGTCTACTGGTACGCCGTTTCTCAAAGGCTCACACATGATTTAACATGTTTGTCCATATCTCAGCCGATTTAAGGTGGCCGCATGCTCTTCTTCTTCTTTGCGGGTGTAATTTAGTCCTTTCAATTCTCGGAACATTTGAACAAATGAACACTCTATGTGATTAAGTTTATTTCTGAATCAACATCAGTGAACCATTTCGGAAGGGACGTAAGCCTTGCGTGGGTTATCTACTCCCGGTTAGGGAAAACGATTTTAATTGGACAATAGCACGCAGTATTGGTAGGGGAAGATAACCCTAACAGAACACTCTTCTAATCTTCCAAATATCCCGCATGCAACATAGCGGACAGGTTCGGCAACCGCTTGAAACAGTGTGGCTCAGCCCGTCAAGCCCCGAAACATGCTGCATCCGTGGGCTTCGGAACAAGGGTCGACCATCTCACAGTTTTCACATCAGAAGAGCTCTCGTTCCGATAAATCGAAACAAAGTTGAAAGATATGACTTTAAAGATATGAGTGTCTGTGTGGGTTTCTTTGATTGTGTCAAACTTTTGAAGTTTCGTTTTGGTTTTGGTGTCATTTTTTTTTTTTCTTTTCTTTTCTTTGCAAAATGATTGTTAAGTGTTGAGATGTACTGAGTATCAGAGAGAGAGAGAGAGAGAGAGAGAGAGAAGAGAGAGAGAGAGAGAGAGATTGGTTTTTATTAATATGCCATTGCTCGTCATGAAAAAATGTTTATCAAAACAATCTTTCCAAAATTATAACAACAAATCAACTCACACACACACACACACACACACACACACACACACACACACACACACACGCACGCACACGCACGCACAGCACGCACAGAGAGAGAGAGAGAGAGAGAGAGAGAGAGAGAGAGAGAGAGAGAGAGAGAGAGAGACAGACAGACAGACAGACAGACAGACAGGACAGACAGACAACAGAGAGTCTTGAAAACCACCATCTCATATAGAAACCATGCACAGTCAAAACGCACGCACACACGAGGAACTAACTCCGACGCTTTCAAAAACAAACAAACAAACAAACAACTTCACAATGATTTAGCTGGCGAAAGGAATGAATGCGCTGGTCTAATGCTGGCTCACCTAATTAATTCAAACGATCCGCCACGATTCGCTTTCCGCTCGCGAGGCCAAAGAATGCGAGACTCGAACCGTAAGCAAACACACTGAGCTATCGCGGCAGCCTTGTGCAGTATCGGTTTTCAAATAAAGGCCAGTGCAGAGAGTTGGGATGGAGTGGCGAAAGAAGGGGGGGGGGGGGGGGGGGGGGGGGGGG